>JAVCKS010047002.1:2971-18564 GCA_032273685.1 Pteraster tesselatus
GAGTAGCTGACACAAATTGACCACACAGGGTCAAAGCCGAAACGCATTTTCAATGGTGTTCCGACCTAAAAGGAACTTTCTATGTCTGCCGGTGAAGGCCATTTCTAAAGAAAAGGCACAACGGGATCATTTTGTAAACACACTTTCGACACAAGTTATGCTGATAGTAGGGCAGGCAACGTATTGTAACCATGGCAATGTATACAGGCTATAGCTCTATAATGCGATAATCGGCATCACCAATGCATCTTCCATGGACACCAACATGTCAATACGACGCAAATGCAAAAGCCAGTGCAAAGGTATTACCACAAAACGTGTTGGTAATAAATTATTGAATAAATCTCATTTAACATTTCTTTTTAAGAAATACAATCACAATTCATGAAGGCCTACAAGTTTACATAATGTGCATGTATATACATGTATAGTGCAGAGTCAATAGAAGACGGGTCTAAAAGAAACCCCACATTGGGTAGAAGCTGTCAACGACGCTGCGCCGCGTCTGCACCACCGTGTACGTCCGGTCGTCAGTCCTCGATTATCACCAACTCGCTACATATTCGGGACAGCCTTTATGGAACTAATCAGGTTGTCTCTTGTCTATCAATAAGATGATAATTCGCCGTCTTGTACAAACAACTCTCACTCATGACTGAATACACTGTAAGAAAAGGTCCATGTAGGTCGTGCCCGTACTCCCTAATTAGTGACACCGTGGCTGTGAACAGAAATAACATCCCTACAATTTTTTTACTGATATCTGTCTATAGTCTTGGATTGGAATCCTGGGACTTTCCCGACCGTTCCTTCTCGGTAGGATTCTTTCGCCTTAAAGAGGTACACAATTACCGAGCGTGGATTGTTAGGCTGTTCAAACCCGCATGCGCTGATTGGCGATGTTTACCCCCCCCCCCTTAAACCGAAGTGATGCGGCGTGTATATGTTTCATATCGGCGATTAGCAGTCCACAGTCAAAATGACGCCATGACTGAGAGTCGCTGCGAATTAATCGCACGATTTGAACACTTTTCAACTTTCGACTGATTCGCAGCGCGTTTGTGAGACCGGCACCACTGAGATTTGGATTGTATCCAGGACTACGTGTAGGCCTAATAAAGACATTAAACGTAATTTTAGATATCCCGGTGATGGGCTCGCGCAGAAGTGCGCATGCGCTCTCGCCTTTAAAATGGCGTCGCTTCATGGAAGCGAAAGAAGGAGACAACACGGCTAGGGCCTACCATGGGTTGTGCTTTTGAATGTGTGTTCGGTGCGTTATAGTACGCATTTATTCCCAGCACCCCTGGTTTGTTTTGAGTCATATAGCTCCACACATTAAAGGAGTTCCAGTATAGCGTCGCTTTCGTGACAACAAACCTTGTATCGCCATTGGTAAAAAAAAAGTACGGAATCTCGTAACTTTAGTGATTGTAAATCAGTTAATGCAAAATTGCATCCAACTACCGGAAATTCTTATCAGAAAACTGCATGCATGCTTTCTGAAAAAGGAGGCCGCTACTTATGTTAAAATATTAGGACGGAGCAGTTTTGGGGCCCACCTTGAACTTTTCACTTTTTAGAGATACCAGGTTTTTTATCACCCGACCGACGATAGGGTATACTGTGCACTACAGTATATTAAAAAAGGAATGGAGTTGGTGTATTGTTCAGAATGTTTGAAATTTAAACGTAGTCGACCCGGTCTGGGTTCAGAGCATCTATTATTAAGGCATGCCCACGTAATTCTTTGTTACAGGCAAACTGTGACGTCACAATGTTATCCTCTAAACTATGGAAATAACAAATACCGCAAACACCAGGGAAAGGAATTTCTGCTAAAACATACAGAAGTTGTTACTCAAAGAATTTCGAAACCCTTTAATATTTATAATAGTTCCGTCGTTAACACGTTTTTATGTACAAACCAAAGTCAATAAAAAAATTGTCGCATACCCGGGTAACCCCAACCCCCACCCACCCCTCGGTGTCGGTTAAACTTATGATTTACTTCGGAGTTTTGCATTATTTAAACGCGTACCGGTACTTAAAATAAATATTTCATGTAGCATAGCGTCATTCTTGCGGTGAATTAGGCTGAAATATAGGGAAGGGGTTCGCAGTCACGTTTTAAGCCGCTCAGACATGCATTCATGTATGTTTAAAATACGAATTTTATTATTCAAAATCTACTTACAAACACACCCAGAAACCAAAAACGTACAGTTTTGATTGCGTACGTACGTGTACATGACCGGGCGTGTTTGTGTCAATACTGTGGGACGTTTGTCATTAGAAAACGTTTTTCTTAGCTCGGGATGTCACGAACACATCCCGCCCCTCTTCCCAAGCTACAATTTCCGGTTTAAGTGATCCAGGGACGTCCATTGAATGCAAGGATGTACACTCAGTACCGGTACAGTCATGTCTGGGATTCTCTGGGAACTTAAATAGGCTGTGTGCGTTCCCCTACATGGGATACAAGGGATACAATGGAATCAACGTTTTCTTGTAATCTCTGTGAAGGAATGTTTTGTTTCTACAGTATGAACCACAGATGAAAGTGAAACAGCCGTTATAATTTATTGAATGTGATAGTAGTTTCAGCTGTATCTCGGTTACGCGTTATCGGTGTCGAAGTTGACAGAATGACCCCTAGATGACTTGGTTTGTGCATGTCCTGACCAGCCTAGAATGATAGACTCATACTGCAAACAAGTTGTTGCAGAGCTGACACGCATTGAGCGTGAGACCCTCCTCGCGATCACACGCTCTCACGCCACACCACCTTTTTCTCACTCTATCAAATCCACCCATCCCCTCCCCCTCCCCCCTCCCCCTCCCTCCTCCCCCTTCCCCCTCCCTCCTCCCCCTTCCCCTCCCTCCTCCCCCTTCCCCTCCCTCCTCCCCCTTCCCCTCCCTCCTCCCCTTCCCCAATTGCTGCTCCTTTCGATCACTAGTGGCAGAGGAGGCTTTAGATTCGAAAAAACAACAGCAACAATATGACAGGTGGTGAGGATTAGCCTGTACCACTACACGTATTAAACAAATGACTAAAACATATATATCTTCAGCGTGCGGTGACGACCCTGACACCCCCCCCCCCAAAAAAAAGATAAAATAAATCAAGTGCCAGTGAAATAGCTATTGCTAGCTTCTTCGAAAAAAATAAGTCATAACTCATGATTAATTTAAATACATGTATAAAGCAACAATTCGAACCACTTTATAATAAAAAAATTGTAGCCAAACGGCTTTCGAAAGGGGGGACGCTACGTCTACGATGGAACACTCTCTGTCCGAATCAGGCTATTTGGTGATTATCAAAGATAGACGCCTCTGACACGAACCTAATCTACTGTTAAATCATAACAATAATAATTAATTACGCAATCGATTGCGCAATCGATTACGTAGTCAATTGCGTAATTGATTACGCAATTGAATTAATTATTTCCCTTAAAGCGGGCCTCGCACTATATATGGAAGACGAACAATAAAAATGTTTCCCATTAACAATGCACGATATTAATAAATATGTTAGCGCTCCACTTCCATTGTAGTTTATCAGGCGTATATTCACGATTGCAATTTAATCTCATCCGACAGCTAATCGTTGCTATAGCACGTGATGCGGTGAAAGCTATCCCATAGTTACGTCCAACATGTCTAATACTTACCTGCAATGTCTACCGTATGCAATGGCAATACATTACCAAATGCAAACTTCCCACTACATGCGTCTGGAGAGGGGATACCTAAAATACAGATTCCCACATTTGTCAATTTGGTTTTCAATCAAAATGGAAATAATATGTAAATAATTTTGCGTACGCTGTACTATTATTAATAATCTCCAGAAGGTATTGTTGAAGCAAATCGAGTCAGTAGTCGTTAAACCAGCGACTTATGGCTGTGCAGTGAGTGCACATCTCCACGCACAAACGTGCCGAGCGAGCCCAGCGTCATTCGCACCCATTCAGCCATCACGTTCAACATGCAACTAATAGAAAATGAGTGATTGGTTCATAGACCGACGTACGCCTGCGCGCTGTCACTTTTTCTTTAGCGATATATGAATTAGCCAAAGCTACTACTACCTGGTATTATGTGGCAGTATACCGCGTGAAACACGATGCATGCGTGACTCTATGACTTCGGAATAGCTGGCGCGAGCACGTGTATGTCCTGTATATACATATATATATATATATGTGTGTGTGTGTGTGTGTGTGTTTGTTGACAGTACTGTAAAATGTACCTAGAGCAGTGCACGTGTGTGCGTGCATGTTAAGAGTCTTGGGCAGCAATTGAAACACTTTGTACCTGCAGCGGCAGTTACTTTCTCCAACAGTCGATGTGGAGTTACATGTGTATTTTAGTTTGATAAAATCCTGGAACAGGGAGTGAACGATCGTCGACTAAATCCAAGAGCACAATGTTCAGCTACACCGTCTGGTCGCACCGTGGATTATATATTTCCAATAAATAAGGGAAGCTGAATTCGAAAAGGAAACTTTCGTGTTGACTGTTGACAAATCCGCGTAGCGATCGTCGTGTGGTAGACTGGGCGACACGAACTACGGCATTCTTTTCAAATATTGATTTGCAAATTATTATATTATCATTATCTATCGTGATGCAGTGGAGCAGCAACCGGCCGCCATCTTGGAGGATGTCTAAGATGTACTCGTTGTTTTGGATAATACTAGTGACCCTGTATCCAACGGAGGGAAAACTCCCTCAGAAGGGCGCCTCTACCAACTCCACGTTATCCACGGAGAAAGTCAACATTACCCTTAGCATGGCTATCATCTTACCAAAGGATAACTGGTTTCCTTACTCCTTATCAAGGATCGTCCCAGCCATACACACGGCCCTCAACAGTACACTGGTAAAAGGTCTCATCGGTAGCTCCATAAAACTGTCAATCAAGGAGTACGACTCGCAGTGTAGCCAAGAAGAGGTGGTTCGAATAGCCGTAGATGCCCTACGAGCCCAGGAAGAAGTCGACATCTACGTCGGCCCCGGGTGTAGTTACGCCTCGGCGCAGATTGCCCGGCTGACTGGCCACTGGGAGAAAGTCTACGTAACCGCAGGATGCGTTTCGCCGGGCCTGGACGGGTTTTTCGCCACTAGGTTATCGCTGACGGGAACTGATATCGGTGGAGCTATCGATGATGTGCTACTTAACACCTTCAAATGGAATACGACAATGGGGGTCTCGGCGTATATTGAGGCCGAGCGGCTCGGTTACTGCTATTTCTTACTCATAGGATATTTGGGTGTCGTCGAAGATCGCGGCGTAATGTTGGAAACGGACATTATACAACAGAGTTACGATATCGACGACATGAAGAAGTTACTCCGGGATGCTGTTGCGCCCCACGCACGCAGTGAGTATCACTTTCCACATTACACGCAATAGTGTAGCCCTAATGACAATCCACACATGCTCATTTAGTTATTTTCAAAACAAACTGTAACACCCATTGCCCACGCAGTACATTCCCTCATTACGTGGTTGGGCGATTGCGATGTCTGCTTATGTTGACGTAGGAAAGCCTTTGCGAAAATATGTTACATGCACCGTGACACGGTGATTAATGGCACACGCAGTACATGTACCTCCGATGGGTGCGCGTCAATACAATAACGAACAGCATGGAAATTGAAATGCGCGTACCATTAATGCCTGAATTGTAGCTTTTGCGTTACTTCAAGTCACCCTGGACGGACAGCCGTCCTATTATGGTTCTTGATTAGGGCTTTGTACGCAAACAGGTTACGACATTAATCGACGCGATTATGGATGTTAATGATGTAACTTAGCAGTGAGAACGCGTGCATAGTAAACGTTTGTTGGGCCACGCACAAAACCAAGAATCGTTGATTGTCTTTTCTATAAAATATAAACATCCATAATAAAAACATAAGGAGACAGCTATTGTTGTTTATATGTGACACGTCACATCACAGGCTACCTCTTAGGTCAACAGTTCAAAAGTAAAGTTGAACCATAAATTTCCCAAGAGGTCAGTGAAGCGTCACATGTACATGTACATGTGTATGCGTTTTGAAAACGAATGAAGTCGGTATACCAGTTCACAGTGGACATCCACTGGGCTTCCACTGTTGACAAGGTGACCCATTGTATAGACAGACCTTTGTTTAGTCGACTTACTGACGGACGAACCTGGTTTAAAGGGGCAGTAGAACGTTTCAATGTTTATAAACAACGGCGTAATTTATTTGAATTTGCCAAAACTGTGACGTCAGCGACCCAGCGTATTATCAGTTTGCGTGTTCAACTGGTTTACAAAATCAGAGAAAATGACGTCAGAGTAGAGAGCGCTATATCGCGGGATAGTTATTGTGCGAGGAACCCATTATGTAATTGTTCACGTTGTCGATTACTGTAAAGCTAAGAAAGCGAAACTATGTTGGTGAACACGGTACACATCGGTCGGAACATATTTTGTACTTTGGCTATGTGATTGTTTACGATTCAAATTGAACGACGTGTATTGTGAAACGTGGTTTTTTGGTATCGCACACTGTTATAGGGAAGTAAATACATAATTTGTGTGGGCTGCAGTGCAAACTCTTTGATCCGAGTCTGCACGAACTACGTACCCACGTACAGTACATACCAACGTGGGACAACAACACTAGACTAGTACATGTATAACGAATCGCTCGCTTCAAGACATTTAAATCGTGCTATGCCTAGAGGGCATTGAAACGTGGGGTATAACGGTATTAACAACAATGTTACTACGGCCACTTTAACACATTGTGCGCATACAAATCTCTCAAGAATGCTGGTTTATGCTTTTTGAATTTGAGCTAACGCTTTTAATGCGGTGTATAGTGACTATAGGTATTATATTACATGTACATGTACTGTACAGTATATAGCTAGATCTACCAGTACCAGTTTGCAATTTCAATAACCCAGCCTTTACTAGTTGTGAGTGGTTATGCTAATTCTAGCTTCCTATCTGACTCGTGCCGGGCGCAAACTTGCTTCTGGTTGTCCCACTAGACACTTGCTGTGGTGTCCGATAACTCCATGATCGAATAAACAAGTACGACAAGGGAACATTTTTCGCTCGACCTTAACTTAACCTTCAAACCTGTGCTCTGTGTTCTTCATTGTGAATGTATACCCAGCCACTTTTTTCAAAATATTGGGTCGGTTGAATAAAAACTAGTATTTTCTTTTACTTGAAAATTTCATGTGTTTACTACCACCCATATGAATAAAAGGTAGTAAAAGCTTTTACTGGAAAGTATTTCTAAATACTAAAAAGAATCTACTTTTACATGACCCATTGTTTGAGCTGAGTCATCTGCTAAATGTTGTACGTTGTTAATCATGCACTCACCAGCGTTTCACTCGGCTATATTTACATGAAGTAAGTATGCAACATTATTGCTTCAACAGTACAAGGTCGCTTGGGTGACAACCGCGTATTTCATTGAAGTTAAAGTAAACAACCTCGTAACTTCACTAATTGTGTCTTAAAAAATAATTTTGTTGCAAAATTGAATCTATTTACAAGAAATTGTTATCACTTGTTATCACAGAAAGTTGCTTTCTGAAAAGAGGACACTGCTACTAATGTTAGGATATCTCTATAATCTTATCATCTTTTGTACACAGCATCACAGCAAGTAAGCAGTGTGCAGCAGTTCTATTTTCTAACTCGTTCAAATATTAAGGTAGAGCAGTTTTAGGGCCCTTATGCCACTTTCTGAGATACGAGGTTTTGTCACCCATTATTGACTCAGAATGCAAGATACGTACAAATAACAAATAGGGATATGTTTGAGTCCTTAAAAGGGTATATTTAGGGGAAATTGTAGTACCGATTGCCACGGTGACATAGTTTTCCACGAGACT
Organism: Pteraster tesselatus; assembly: GCA_032273685.1. Taxonomy (NCBI): domain Eukaryota; kingdom Metazoa; phylum Echinodermata; class Asteroidea; order Velatida; family Pterasteridae; genus Pteraster; species Pteraster tesselatus. Next base: position 10,881 of record JAVCKS010047002.1, read on the forward strand.
GTGCCTCCGAATGTTAGGCGAACAGGCAGCAAACTTGTCGCTATAAGACGCCTCGTCAGTTGTCCATCCGGCACTTTTTCCATCGAGCATCAAGTTTAAATCTTTCGAACAATAACCACTTCTTCCCCGTTTGCTTATCAAACCCACGAAATAGCTCAACAATTATGGTATAGTGTAGTCGTCTGCGATTGGAAATACAGACCACTGTTTATAAAAATAATAATCTAATTTGATATCTCCAGAATTGTGTCGTATCAATGTATAGCAAAATTAGTTGATCCTGCCAGCCAGTCGACTTCACGCGGCAATTTCTATTTTAACAAGACACAGGCAGTAGGTTGTCCTCTTCGGCATAATGTATATCCACTGCTCCAATATTCCACCTCGAGGTTACATTGTCCGATATGCTACAACGATGTCCTAGACACAGTAACGCTTGCTTGGAATTATTACATAGGCTTAGGCAAATAATTGTATGTATTTCTGGACAGCTTCGTTCCAGCAATGTTGATTTTTATCTGAAGCCAATTTCCGCTAGAGAATCAGAAGAGAACCGGCGCGGTTATCCATTTAGAACACCAGGCTGATGCCAATTATACCAGTAATTAGGTCTTTGAGTCGTTGTATATAGGCGTTCTGAAGGATTTCGTTTTGTTTGTGCTGATGGACTTGACCTCCGCCTAATTAGGCGTAGCTTTGGTTTGAACATTGGGGGATAAAATCAGATTATACCTTTGTCTTCTATAGAGGCTCCCATCAGCCGCAGGCCGTGGCCACTATAGCATTTGGTGGAGTGAAACTTTCAAACAGTCTGCTGTTCACATCAATGATGATACAGGCTGTTTAGCGCTGTGCATGGATAGGATGACGCCTGGACACGGCAAACGAACAGTATGGGTGCGAGAAAATGTCAAATTATGCGACTTTGCATGACTATTTTTCATGTGGAAGTGCACTGGCTCGCGGAAGGAAATGGCCGCCACCATTTCTTAGCCACGTACATTAAGCCCTAACTTAGTTTGCGCATGGCGACTGACCAAGTCTAAGTTTAGGTTTGCACACGCACATTCCCTGCACTCGTTTCTAGATCTATATGAAATCTATTAGTATTTATTAAGCCCTATGGTATAATTGTCGTAGTGCTAACCTACTCGCACTATTTTAGGGAGGGAGGGAGGGGGGATTATAAAGTCCTAGGTGGCCCCTGCCTGCACGTCCGTGATCTTTCAAGTTTAGTGTCTGTTTGTATCATTCGCTGTATTAAGGTCAATATATCACTCGGTTAAGGTTGAAAGGTTCTTGTCATCTGTCAAGGTGAAAAGGTCATTTTACCTAAATGCAGCCATACATGTTGTTTGTGTGGATCCGGTGTACTATGAAGTCGCCTCTGTAATGGCGCCGCGGCTCGTCCATGTACATGTACCGTGTACAGTTATACATAATAAGGTACATGTACTAATACTAAAGCGCTGTGGGGATTTAGGTGCCCGACGAGGCGCATACACTGTACGCAGTTTGCTCTCCTTCCACTGTCGGTCCGTGGAGCCAGTCCTTTGATCCAAACAGTTTGTGTATGATACATCTTTATGTGATTATAATTGAAGGTGACTCCCGCAATATTACTGCTCCTGTATTGCTGACCAGTCCGTTACTGTTAGGATATAGCCATCTGTTAAGAAGATTTGTGGTCGTTGCTCCTGCCATCTTATCTTATTGCCTGTCATTCGTGATCTAGGCCGTACCCATCTCATTAAGAAAAAGACACCCTCCCAAATCCTGATGTCATTCTATGGTGGGTTACTTCATTCCTCCATACTTCTACTTTCACTATAACTCCGTGTAGTTGATTTGAGCCGATAACGAAATTCTCTGACACTTGACAGTTGTGAGGTAAAATAAAATTAACGGGCGTGGATTTACCGAGCATCTCCATTGTTAAAGCACGGATCTAAACTAAGTATATTGTATTAGGAATGATGGCCGTTGGCGTCTGTACTAACGCGCGATTGATGGTTTTTGTTTTCGATTGCAAAGCGTTCGTGCTTCACGTTATACATGTACTGTTTATTGATACTTTTAGAATCGTGACTAATAATATCTTGTTAGTATTTGTTTTGAGAAAATTTTGTTGGTTTCAGTTTGTTATTGCCCTGCCATATAGTTCCGTATCGTAGTCAGAAGATGTACCGTAATTCAAGTTATAGGATTAATGCATGATGGGTAAAGATAAACAAAGAGTTGATAAAGTTGATACTAAACTAGCAATCTGTGGAATATTTTCTTCTGAAATATTGGGTAATGGACTACCCAAAAACACATCACCTGATTTCGACTGCAACGATCGAAATGAACACGATATAAACATTATATTAACTGATAAATAGAAACGTGTATTTCTCGAAAGTGTGATCAGATTTTAGATTAATTTTATGATGTGTACTTTGAAAAACTATATAGGTGATGGAAATGAACGTTTACTTTCAGAAGTCAATCATATTGATACCTTTAAGCGTACGTTTTACGTGATCTGCGGGTTGTATGACTCGGGGCAGCAACCCGATGGGAAAATGAAAGGTTGCTGAACCACAATACCACTTTAATTATCCTAGTGAATGGACAAGAATTGAGATAAAGCACGCTTTACGCTGAGGATCTAGGACGTACTCCGTGCAACGTCTTTGCTTCGTGCGGAAAAGACCATTGTCACTCATTCGTCTAGCGATATGATCATGAGTGTGTAGGTGTGTGCTTTTACGGTGGGAATGCTCGGGTCGGACGAGAATGTACTACGTGTTAAATCGCTAACTATTATGTGGTTCGGTGTAAACAATGAGGAAATATACATAATTTATTGCACATTATGTAGACCTTGGCCCCTTCGGTTGTTTTATTTACATTAAAAATAAGTGAAATGCGTCTACACGGACTTATTTCCGACGTTTGTTTCTGTTTTAAACGTCACTAAAAATAACGGCCGGCTTGTCTGTTGGGAGACGACGCTATAGATAAAAACGAAGCATATGTCAGCTGTGTCTCCATTGTAATACATGTATCGTATTTGAGCACGTTGCTTGGGACCGCACTCGCATATTCAGCTGCGTTGCTCGCGGGGCATTTATTAAAAGAAATAACCAAGCTTAAAGCTAACATCGATGTGCCACTTGGTAAAAAACCTGTCACAAAAGTAATCGAGATATAGATGATTGAAAACAAATTTCCGAACTTGTTTGAAGTGGTTGTGATATTTTACTGTAGCTCACAGAACCCCAGCAAGATTTAAGCAATCGGATAGCAAACATCTCCCTGGGGTCTCCCAACAGAGAACTCGATACGTCTGCCATGTTGGGGAAATCCAGCTGACTCTCAAAAGTGTCGACTTGGTATCCGGTCCAGCCGATGGCAAGTGAGTCAGGTTTGGTAACTTTTCTCCCGGGGTCTTGATGACCTCGTTTAATCACTGGCCTGGTTGACGCTGATCCCCTATACCAGAGACGAACATTCAACCGATGTTCGTTCAATGGTCTTTGGTTTTGTAAACGGCGAGTCTAAGCGATCCATCGTGGTTTACATGGGAATTACACGTAGCGTAGTGTACTTTGGAAGACATCAATATTCCTGTCTGTGTTTGTAGCCATTAATGCTGACACGCACAGTACATCAGACCGACATTATTAACATCAGTAGGCATTGCGGAGTTCTTATGCAACATCGAACATTGCCGAAACCTTTAGTATGAATTGTCAGCCCGTGTATAGTAACGGCCCATGTTGACTCTCAAACACGGGTTTGCATACTTATGTCTAATAGTCAATTGCTAGTCAATTGTTTGCTAGTCAGAAGTAGTTACAGGCAACCCAGTGCCAACCATTATTGTCACCGCAATTTTGAAGAGTTTTTGCATGACAACTGAATAACGACATCTTTACATCTCCTCAGTCATTGACGGTGCTAGTGATAAACCTGATACCTCGTACGATTATCCATCTCTCCAGTTTGACCCTGCATGCAGAAATAACAGACATAATAAAAACAGACTACCACCACCACAGCGCAAAAAGAGTGTGGCAGTTGCACTCAGAGAGAATGTGTCAGAGAAAGAGAGAGTGTGTGTCAGTTGGAGGAGAGGTTGGACGGTAGGGAGTTGTACGGGAGGGGTTTGAGGGGAAGGGGTTGGAGGGAAGGGGTGGAGGGAGGTGGAGGGGGATTGGATGAATTTACACAACACGGTGGGGGGTTATGTTACACAATGCGGAAATATTTATTACATTACGCGGTGTTATTACATCACTCGCAGTTTACTACATAACACGGTGTACCTGCCAGGCTTCCGTAAATGGGGGAATATAGATCCTTTCATTCGAAAGCCGGACATTGTGAACTGTCTGGTCTTAAGAAGTGACCGGAATGAAAACTGAATCGTGTCGTGGGATGACAAATTAGAAGGGAACTCGTGGCGTAACCGATTCCGTGAGTGTATTCATTTTCCCTGCTCTGTGCCGTATGAAAATGCTGAACGTTTATTACATTTCGGCGTGAACGTGGCAGGCCTATTAAAATTCATAATCTTTATTGCTTGCCCACGTGCAAAAAGGAAGAAGTAATGACCGTGCTATACAGTCTGTACTTGGTGAATACATAATCCTCAATTATAGCTTCTGCCCGTTTGGCTTTTTCTTATTTGAAATATTTATAAATCCACTTAACCTAGAGTTTGCACAGGGCTGATGCGGAATACCGACTATTTAATCTTGGCGGACTTTGCCCCGTCGCTGCCGCCTTGCTCATCTCCCTGTTTATAAAACTATCAACATGAAAGCCATATATCCTAGACCGTTCTTAATGTTTTTATTTACGGGCCTTTCAGACGGGTTGTTTTCTCCAATGTTTCCCGATGTGATTTTCAGATTAGATCGTTGGCATAATTATTTGTTTGACAGTAACCTGGTCGACTACGTACCCACGGCATACTCGGTAGTGTATAGGGCGTACATTGCAGAAGAGTCTTCAGGTCGCACCATACCTACCTGTGTATCCCTATATCGCTTTCAGAAGCAGTCTTGAGTTGTTGTTGTTGTTGTGTGTGATACTCTACCAATTTCCGTGTGAATTATTTTCTTCTAAAATGCTGTCATATTTGTGAATATGTGTCAACAATCGAAATTAACGCAACAAGAACGCGCACAAAATCTATATACATGTACATGAAGGGCAAATCGTGTAAATGTATGAATGCTCTGAACTCAGAAACCATAACATAATAGACCCCCAACACCATATATATTCTGAATCGGGAAAAAAGGGACACGGATGTGTTTTATAACCCGGGCGGCGCCGGGTTACCCCCGCTAGTAACTAATAACATTACAAACCTGTATTCGCTTATTTGCTCTAAAACACGATCACCGAAATGTGTACATATTTTAAGACCGAAATGATTCAAGTGGATGTATTCTTCCAAAACACAATCCTATACCACATACCGTGCCTTATTAGCGGAACCTCACCCTAAAAACGAATTACTGATAAAAACTGTCGTAGGAATTAATTCGGCTTAATGCCCACAAGGTTAATTGAAACATTAAAATTAACACTTAAAAAAATGCACATGCCAGTACAACGGTGGCGATGCAACACAGTCGATTTCAAGTTTTAGACAAACATCTATCTTTTTTATATACAAAAACATTCCATCAGCTGCCCAAATGTCTTTCTGAGCATGTATAGGCCTAACGGGCTTACTATGTTTGTTTGCAATAGAAGTGTGTGCTTAACTTAATGGCATAACTTTAAAATCTACCGGTACCTGTATAATTGCAAATTCCCCCACAGTGGTCGGCATTCAACCGCGGTTTATATGACAGGTTACTGAGGATTTATCTTGGTACATTGCTGTTTTTAAATTGTTTCTAAATTTCTCCTTCGCTCTGGATGTGAACCTGGAATTGTAAAAGAGGGTGGGTTGGTATTCCCCGTTAACCATGCACGGTTTTTAAGGTTGTTTTTAACGAATTCTTTGTACGAAATTATTCGAACAGAACCTTAGCGCGAGGTTCATTGAACAACTACAAAGATAGTACGTGCACAAAGATTATTGAAACGCAAAAAGTAAGTGTTTAGGAAGGGGGAAATGGATACGATTATTTATTATAATTGCGGCCATATGTCATTGTAAAAGTCACAGTGTTATGGCAAAATCGTTTTTACTGATGCGTGGTGGGTTTGAGCAAAGATCCGGTTCAGAAGTGGAAACGATAGTGCTTATTTGTCGCCATTATTAGCAGCAACGTGATTATACATAATGGCCATGGAAAGATGAGGTTAGGAGGTTCAATTTGAGTGTATGAAAATAATGATCGAGGAAGTGCACAATTATCGTTTATAATTTCAACTATAAAAAGATCCAGGAAACATAAATGCCATTACATTAACCCCTTGATTAACGGCCGTGCATCCTTTATCTTCAGAACATCAATCTCTACCACGTCGCTATACATTGCCATGGTTACCATAATTCACGGGAAGATTTTGTATGACGCAGACGAGTTGCACGCGTCCCACGATCGTGATAGGGACGGCTACCAAAACACGACACAATTTACTTTGGTGGCATAAATGCCTTCCCCGTGAAATGATCAAAAAACACAAATTGGCAGGTCATAAGTATACTGTATGAAATTTCAAGGAAACTGTCGAATATCCATATGAAATCCACACTATCCTTTAGTATGCAGGTTGTACTGAAATAACGTTTTGTTCCAATGTTTTGTTTTGGTCCAGAACCTGAAACTGATGCCCCTGTTTAAATCACGCCATGCAAAAGCAGCCCATAGTTTTTTGACCAATTGCCATGTCAACCGTCGGAGTCTATTTCCCTCCATTTGTCTGGGGAAAAAAACCACCTCACTTTAGTCTAGAGCTATATTGTTTCCCCGACATTCGCCGTTTAGCCCCACGCGATATGCTTACGCGCTGTACACATCACGCACCACAATGACAAGCGGGTTAGTTACTAGTTGAACACTAGAAAGCTGCATGGTTGAACAGTTCCTAAACGACAAACGTTTATAACTCCTAAAGCTATTCCAGAGGTCATGAAATCAAGGCGCTCTACCAACCACTGGAGCCAATTGGTTGTCTCACTTTTAAGCTTTCGGCGGTCAAGGTACGGCTGCGGCATACCACAAAATGTTTAGATCGCCTGTTGGATCGCGAATAATGGCCAAGTGCCTACCAATTTTACTTGCATTACATGTACACAAATGGGCGGTTCTCGGTAGCCTTTTTCTTGTACCAAACCCACATTGAAACAACGCGCTTAGTGCATCGAATCATTTTGTGTTCGACATACATTTTTTTTGTTCTGCGGAAATATCTTGCTGTAACACAAATGTTTGCCAAGCCACAGTTATGTGTCCGGCTACTATACACTGAAATGAAGGCGTCATTAATTTAACTTCCTTGTTTTATCATTATTAGTCGCACAATATGCGCTCTTAAAATTTACGAAACTTGTACATGTACAACTTTAAAGGGGTTCTACTAACGGCCATATAGCCGTGCGCTGCCTGCTTGATAATGCGTGCATGTTAAACCTGTATATATATCGCAGTCAGTGCTAATGTCTTTGTTTAGTTAAGTGTCGGATCAATATTCCCGTGCACATGATCCCCAGACGAACATATCT
>JAVCKS010047014.1:0-10437 GCA_032273685.1 Pteraster tesselatus
ATTTTGGACGCCGCACCGATTGACATAAAATTGACATAAAAACACAGTTTTCTGGTTTCAGATCCGACTCAAAATTTAAGAATTGCTAAAGGGATATATTTAGAAACGAAATAACCCCAAGAAGAAAAAAAAATGATCACCCCTTTGAATTTTGACTTTGGTCCGCTGTACTGTGAAATGGCATTGTGCGACTTTACGCTCATTTCGTCAGAGCAGGTCACATTCGGTAAGGAAAGGGTTTAAGCGATGGTTGTTTCCTAATCAATCTTTTCCTCTGTAGACTCATTTCTTTACCGGGATGCACGCCCTACGCGAGCTCATTTTAAAACGTCCTGCCAACATCAAGCACTACCTCAAGCAACTTCTGGAATTGTCCTTCCATGAACGAACTGAAGTCAGGTCCCAAGCGACCCAGTATGTGAAACGACTGCACGAGAGGCAGGACCTTAAACCACCCATTGAGGTGATTTTTCTGAGTATTTGAAAAGCAGTAAGCTCAGTCGGTAGAGTACTTGTCTTGTGGTCACAAGACTCTGGTTCGAACCCCGGTGAGGTCCACCCATCCTTCCATCCTTTCGGTATAGTTAAATTGATTATCATTCCTTGGGAACGGGGTGAGTACCAGGGACTGTTCAGCAAGGTCGGTAGTGCCAACTCAACGGTAGGCACTGCATGATTTACTTGCTTACCTAAAAAGCTACTTGTATAACTACTAACGGATTTCTAAATATAATCCCCCAACGCACCCCCCAACGCAAAGTTACATATGTTCAAGTCACATATGTTTAAGACAACTTAAATCCAGTTGAGAATATTGAAACAATAGGCAGATAAATAAATCTTGGTAGCTTTGTTTTTTGCACACTGCATACCTACTACCCTGTGTTGAACTGTCTGGTTTGTACCGTGCAGGAATTTGCCAGCCAGTGTCTACACAACCTGCTCAGTGATGCCCCCAGTCCTGACCTTGAGAAACGGACGTCGGAGGGACAGGGGGAGGAGATGAAGAAAGTCTGGACTGAACCCTCTATCAAACTGTGTCTGAATCTGTACTTGGCACTGTTGCCAAGCAACCAGAAACTGATACATACGTAGGTTTTTTTGTTTTGTGTTGTGTGTAGTGTTGTTTTCAAGAGTTTTATTTAGCGCAGGGTTTACTCCCCACTCTCTTGGAGTGCCTGATAACTAGGAAATTTTAACCTGTTTGATATGCAATTAATTGTACCGTACGTTACAAATTAGAACATTTATTAAAATAATGAAGCTTATACAGCGCTGGCATCTAGACACATGACCAACATCCTTTAGTAATTTTAATAGCACCTATCAACGACTGGTACTGGCGCAATCTGGCAGCTAACTGTTGAAGTAACTGCGATAAACATCCTGGGTTCTTTAACTGAGTGTTAAGCAAACATGGGACCTATGGCTTAAAGTCCCATATGAAGGACAAAGCAAGTATGCTTAAGTGCCTTGCCCAAAGACACAAGTATCACTACCGAGACTCAAACCCACATTCTGATAACACCAGAACTTCAATTCAAGTCTGGTGAACTAGACTGCCCATCCATGACACCCAAAATCCAATCTGAATCAAAATGCTTTTATTTTAGTATAGTTTCCGAGACAATCAGGATAGGCCTCGATTTTACTTGATTGTGTTTATTTGGACCCCATTTCTTAGCAGTTGGTATGTGTTTCCTTGTGGTTCCTAGAGATCCAGGGATCAAGAGCAGCTTGATCATCGTAATGTTTTCATGCACAAGGCATTTTAGTCTCAAGTGCCTCTCTCTACCATGAGTACATTTGCGTGCTTGCCTTTCAAGCCTCCAGAAGCTTGAGTTAAGCAGTGTAGGCTCAGCGTAGTCTTTCCTGTAAGAATTGTCCTAACTGTAAAGTTGATCATAAGTGCAAGTTGTGATATTTGTTGTCTTACCGTACAGGCTTGCTACTGTTTATGTTGGCACATCAGCTCTGATCAAGAGAACAGTTCTAAGAGTGCTGGAGTCACCGGTTAGTAACATACTTCTTCTTTGTATCCTTCCCGGAAAACGTTATTCATACTAATTATAGCATACCGCAAAATCTTTGAGGTGGTAGGAAGGCCCCTGGCCATATTAGGGAAGGTCAGGTAGTGATCAATATCCCTACCCCTCCCTTACCCCTCCCCTACCCCTCCCCTACCCCTGCGAAAAAGCAGCTATTTGTGACACGTTACATCAAAAGGTACAAGTTGTCGGCACGATCAATTCTGAGTTATAGGCGCTTGGAATTGAAAATCATTCTAAATGACAATTTAGCTGTTTTTATGACCAGGTCAAATGAAGTGTTTGCTGAAAATGCAATAATAAAGTAATTTATTTATAAAAAATACATGCTACAAGGAACCAATTTCTATGATATCAAAAATTCAACCCCTCAATTTTTGTTCACCCTTTTTTCAATTTCAAGCGCCCGTAACTCAGGAATGATCACGCTGAAAAGTACACCTGTTGTGTTGAAAACTATGTTTAGTATCATTTGACAGCATTTTATGCCCAGTATTAAAGTTTCATGAGGAAATCACTCGATATGTTCGTTCGACCATGCCTACTTCGCCAGAGATGTTCAGCGGAAGTTGGCTGCTTTGCTTTAACTTTTCTCTCAAGTTCATCCCAACCATACTCAAAGGTTTAGCCGGTACTGTAACACGTTACATTTGATTTTGTAGGTTCGCGGGATGGGCATGTCCTCGCCTGAACTCCTCCTGCTTGTTGAGACCTGCCCTAAAGGGGCCGAGACCCTAGTCACTAGAATGCTGCATATTCTGACTGACAAAGGTAAGAACAGAGTAAGGGTAGTCCAACCCTGGATGGCAAAACTAGTTACACCCATCCCCATTGCCCCAAACAGTGCTCAATCGCTGCAAAGAACCATTGGAATCTGTACGAAATGTCCCAACACCTTTGTCTAATATTTTCCGTGGTTTAACCGTCCTCCATGAAGACCCCACAGAGCTGATAACACAACTACTCAGACATTTCTAAAACTTACCCAGCTCAATCGGTAACCAGATCTGAACCCATGATTTATCAATAAATACTAGAATTTTAATGTGTCTTATTCAGGGCATATCGTCACCCTCATCAAATAACCGCCTAGGTCACGTGTGGTAACAATTATGATATATTGATTTACTAATACCACTTCTAGCAAGTATGTGACGTGGGAACTTGTACCACATGTGTCTCCCATAATAAAGACTTGATTTAGGCAACAATACAATGATGACTCTAAATATCTAGCACCCCCTAATGAAAAGTCCTCTAATCCACACACGGAAAGATGTACAATTCGCATTCAAAAATTTGTTTGTGTACAAAACAAATTCCCGATCGAAAGGCATGCAATATTTGTTTTATACAACTCGCATACAAAACGTCCATTTAATTAATAAAACAATCTTAAAACAGATTTCTGATGCATTACTAGCCACAATATTAGACTGGTCATGTGGTCTGGTTTCTGGTTTCTTCACTGTGCATTGTAACCACTACGATGGTGGACAGTTGAACCACTGACTAGTAGTCAAGGAGTGGAATATTCCTGGTGATACCTAATGCATGTAATGTGACATACTTTCAACCAATCCAATCACAAATGAGTTGTAGAATTTACAAAATTTGTTTTAAATTCTACAGCTCCGCCATCTCCAGAGCTTGTCAAGAGAGTTCGTGACCTCTACCTGAAGAGAGTGTCCGATGTCCGTTTCCTCATCCCAGTACTAATAGGCTTAGAAAAGGTATTTATAATAATGTTGACTTTTTGCATGCAAGATTACTATGCTATTTGCATCAAGTCTACTCTAAACTGAACCTAGAACTCAAGAGAAATTTGCGTGGTGCGAATCAATATGGTATTTCTGTTCTGGTTAGAACCTCTGGAATTTCTCAATTTCTTGGCAACATTCTGCGTTAGTCATCGTCAGGTGTAACACTAAAGTTATCTCTTCATTTATGTTGAACTTCAGTCCAGTCCAAAAAGACTACAACACTAATATAATGTTTGTAACTTATTTTGGATTCGTCTCGTTATTTCAACAGTGTGTTAAGGTCTTGACTACTAGTATAACAATGCTATTACCTATCCCATCCTCTCAAAGCAAGCATTTCATATTTATAACATCTTATCTATCTACTGTGATCACAATTGCAGAAGGAGGTGATAGCTGCCCTTCCCAAGCTCATCAAACTGAACCCCATTGTAGTCAAAGAGGTGTTTCACCGTCTCCTACTGAGCCACCAAGGAGACAATAGCGCTGGCCAGAGCCCTCTCACCCCAGCCGAGTTGTTGATTGCTCTGCACCTTATTGACTCGGCCAAGTGTGATATCAAGTCAATCATAAAAGGTTAGTACTGTGGATAATCCTTAACTGTCCTGGGATTTCCCCCAGACTCTTCTGGGATTTTCCTTTTTGGTGTCTTGTGGAATTGTCCTGTTCAATCCCTTCTGGGATTTTCCTTTCCATTGTCTTCTGGGATTTACCTTTCCATTGTCTTCTGGGATTTACCTTTCCATTGTCTTCTGGGATTTTCCTTTCCAGCCTCTTGTTGGATGTGTCTGTCCAACCCCCTTCTTGGAATTTTCTCTCCAATCCCTTCTTGGAATTTTCTCTCCAATCCCTTCTTGGAATTTTCTCTCCAATCCCTTCTGGGATTTTCCTTTCCATTGTCTTCTGGGATTTTCCTTTCCATTGTCTTCTGGGATTTCCTTTTCCATTGTCCTCTGGGATTTACCTTTCCATTGTCCTCTGGGATTTACCTTTCCATTGTCCTCTGGGATTTACCTTTTGTTTGGCTACTTAGTCTCATATTGCGGTTTTCTCAATTTCTGTTGTACCATTTGAGCTTTGCCCGCTACCATTGTATGGATCTGAACCGTTTGTATGTTGACCGCATGCCTAACTCATCAGCAATTTGTATTTATAGCTACGAGCCTGTGCTTCAACGAGAAGGCAATATACACCCAGGAGGTCCTAGCAGTAGTCATGCAGCAGCTCATGGAGCAGGCCATCATCCCTACTCTTCTCATGCGGACGGTTATCCAGTCTCTGGGCATGTATCCCCGCCTCAGCGGCTTCGTCATGAACATCCTCCAGCGACTGATTGTCAAACAAGTCTGGAAGCTGCCCAAGATCTGGGAGGGATTTATCAAGTGCTGCGAGGTGAGCTGAATGCTTGAAGGTTTAAGATGTCATTTTGAAAGTCATGTACTGCCCAGAGCAGTGTTTGAAAGATCTTTGGTGAGCATTCATTACCAGGGGTTATTAACTATACTATGAAGAATGTTTCCTCCTGGGTCTATCTGTAATGTCTGTCTACTGCCTGTCTACTGCCTGTCTTACTGCCTGTCTACTGCCTGTCTACTGCCTGTCTACTGCCTGTCTACTGCCTGTCTTACTGCCTGTCTACTGCCTGTCTTACTGCCTGTCCCTTTCTGGCTGTTTGTCTGTCTGTATGTCTTGCTGCATTGCTGTATATGCAATAGTTACGCAAAGTTGTTTGGGTTAGCAATCATGTAAATGTCAGCCTTGATAGTGAAGTATTGTAGTTTCATCAGGATCTAGATGCAGATCCAAATCTGGATTCGAATCCAGAACTGTTTGTGAAGAGAAAACTATTTCAGAATGCATTGAAGAGGTTTGTAATCTCTGATTGATCATTTATTTATGCAATTTTTTTTTAAATTTATGTATGTATTATGTATTTATATATGTTTACCTATAACCTAATGCACTGTTTTGTTGCTAACACTTGAAGTTGCTGGGAGATTCCCATTATTTATATCATTATTATATTAATCATTCTTCTGCTAATGTTTGCGAACCTTGTTGTGCTTCTCTTGTCATCTCTCTTAGCAGATCATCTGTTGATTGGCTAGGCCACCTGTTGATTGGCTAGGCCACATGTTGATTGGCTAGGCCACCTGTTGATTGGCTAGGCCACCTGTTGATTGGCTAGGCCACCTGTTGATTGGCTAGGCCACCTGTTGATTGGCTCATCAGTGCTTCTATTGGTGTATTTTGTTCACAGCGTACCAAGCCCCAATCATACCAGGTATTGCTACAGCTCCATGCCATTCAGCTATCGAGTGTCTTTATGATGAGTCCAGGCCTGAGGATTCCAATGCTGGCTCACGTCCGAACCTTCACACCACACCAGGTAAAAGATGGGTCATGTTGCTCCTCTAATGATGAGCAGTGTCATAGTACAGGTCTTTTGTGAGACAAAATATATCCAAACAGCACAAAAATAGCAATATACATGTACCTGCGACCTAGAGGGTGCAGTGTACTGTATATCAATTATTCAGTATTTAGCAAAGACTAAGCTCTGCGTAACTGGTCAAGTTCCCTATTTTGTGTAACTAATACTAACACATAACTAAAAGTGTACTGGCTATTCTTGCGAAAGTCTGAGCTTTTTTCATGTCTGTGGAAGGGCTCTGTAGCCGGTACGAGTTATTTTTACCATGTAACCTATAGGAATTTTGTTACACCGACCGACTGTATGAATGACCAACCAAATGACTTATAGAGCTGCTCCTCGCAGCTTAAAATAGCCACAGTATGGGGATGTTATGATTTGGATATTAGTATGGGTCAATTCATAATGACAGCAATTTCAGGGGTTTGCTTTACAGATTGGTAGTAGTGAAGTTTGTTAGCACACTCTCTCATGAAGAGAGGAAACAGTTTCAGGAGTTGAGTAAAACCCCAGAAACCTGATGTCAGTTATTGATATGGCCTCTGGGCAAAGGTTTAGCCAGGAGTTAAACAATAAGGCGTCAAAATTTGCTAGTAAACAATAGGTTGTTGACGAATATAAGTGAATGTTCAAAAGAAACTCTTCGGGCCAAAACTCTGGAGTCAGCGAGTGTTAGTGATTACAAAGCATGTTGTTGTTTCTAGTCATTAGTTTTTTTCTTAAATTTCTTAGAGAGAGCATATCCCCCATCCCATTATGGAAGTCCTAGAGAGAGACCCCGAACTTGAGAAAAGGCTCAAAGACGAGGAGGAGAAGAAAAAACAAGAAGAACTTCTTCGAATCAAGAAAGATACCTTGGAGAAGGAGAATGAAAAGGAGCGCATCTTCCAGTTGAAACTGAAAGAGGAACGGATTAAACAGGACAAACTAAAGCAAGAACAACGGGATAAGTTCATGCGGGAGAAGCGTGCCATTCAAGAAGCCACCGATAAATTAGCCATGGAGAAGAAGCTAGCTGAAGAGAGAAAAAGGAGAGAGGAAGAACAAGAGAGGTATAGGAAGGAGCAAGAAGCCAACGTGAAGGCTGCCCGGGAGGCTGAGATCAAAGCGGCTCAGGAGGCCAAGGAAAAACGGGAACAGCGGGAGAATGCTAGACTCATTGAGCTGAAGGCAGCCAGGGAAGCAAAACAGAAGCGAGAGGCTGACGAGAAAGCTAAAAGAGAAGAGCAGGAGAAGAAGGTGGTCTTGGCACGACAGGCTGAGATGGAAAAGAACAAAGAACTGGAACTAAAGCGACAAGAAGATCTTATCAAGAGGGAACGAGAGGAGGAGGAGCTCAAACGGAAGTACGAAGAGAGAAGTAAGGCAGCAGAAGAGGAACTGAAGAGGGAAATGGAAGAGAGGATAAAACGTGAAGAGGCCCTGAAGGAAGAAGAATTGGTCAGGAAGAAAGAGCGGGCGAAGGAGGAGGCGGCTAAATCTGAACAACAACAACTCCAGAAAATGAAAGAACCACCACCGGGCAGTAATCCACTTGAACAGGAGGCAAACACAGTGGAAGAAGGGGAAGAAGAGGTGGACGAGATGGAAAGCCAACTTCAAGATGTTGCTGAAGACGACACCATGGAGATGGATGAAGCGAGTGAAGGTGGCCTTTCATCGGTAGGAAGAGGGCGTGGTAGAGGCGGCCGTGCACGTGGGAAGGGCAGCAAGAAGCTGCCATCAGAGTCACCAGGGACAAGGAAAAGTACACGGCTGAAGAAATAACATTGTTTAACAGCCATCAATTGCTCGGCGGCTACCAACCACCATTGCAGTTACAAATGTGCATGTACAGAGTGACACTTATTATGCTCAAATATCTGCAAGGTGAGACGTATTGCTTGATATATGTATACATGTAGTCGCTAGCAAGAGTTAACATAATTTCATTTTAAGAAATGTCATTGCACACTTGTAGTTATTAAGGCTATCACTAGAATGATACATGCATATAATGGTGGGCACTGGCACAACAATGGTAGAATGCCCCTGGTATAAATACAGTACATGTATATAATATTCCAAGGACTGGTGTTAATATTGTTGCCCCCATTAAGAGGAGAGCACTGTTAAGTTTTGGTTATGGACAAATTTTACAAACCTTTATGAGAAGGCAGAAGAAAATGATAGATTGAAGGAAGGTGTGTTGATTAAAAAAAAAGATTCCTAAGAAAACAACATAGGAGCGAAATAATTGACAATATTATTACTAATTGATAAGATATTTACTGTTTCAACGTTTTCCTGTCTGGCATTCAAATTGCTATGAAAGTGGTACCAATCGAGTGTGTGAATGTGTGTAACAACCGCTTTTGTCGAAACTCGTCAATTTGTTCACAAATATGCCCGATGCTGTTGTAGCTTACAACCTTTGTCGCACAACCGGCCATTTATGTCACAATACAACTTTTGTCACAACTCTCGCTTACTATTGTTCGCAAAAAAAGAACGTAGGAACCACATTTGTCGCAACTGTAACCAGTTTTGTCTCGAACGCGAACAGTTTGGCAACAGGTTTGGTGTTGGGTTTATGGGGGGAAGTGTGGCGAGTAATGCGGGGAGAGGGGTATATATATTTTACTCAGTACGTCTACAACACTTGTGAATTTGAAATCGCAACATCATTATTGGCATTGCCGACTGTCTTGAAAAACATAGACGACATTATGAACATAGACAGAATAATGTCAATCTTTATTGTAATTGCCAAAGAATACTGAAATAAAAAAAGTATTATTTAACAAAAACCGCACAAGGCTGAGCGATAATTGTATGGCAGACAGCATCAGCATCATATACAGAAAATAAAGTACTGCATCATTGTTTATAATGAGCTATCGACGGTCGGAAAAATCCGGCTCACAACAAGATTACCCCCCCCCCCCCCCCCCCACGCAATGTGCGATCAAGGACGTAGGAATCCAGTCTGTTACAGAAAGGGGGCACATATTTGAACTTCCGATTTCGACCAGAAAAAAAGGTCACATTAGGGTCATGTCTGTGTACGAATTGTTACGTACCGGTAGTTCTTAAACTTTACCATAGCGTAATTGAAGTTAAGTTAAACCTACTCATCTTATAGCTTGTTTTGATCGACAACAACTATTCAATATATAACCTGGACCCAAATGCTACCAGAAGGAAAGGTCAATTCATAATCATCACGTTAACAACAAAATACAAATCGATTTAGCAGCTCTGATTTTCCCCGTATTAAAAGTTTAATAGATGTAATTGATACTTGATGATGTCATTATGACGTATCTCATCCGTACACGTACACATTCCAGCTATTGCACGATGCATGTACCAAGTTTAAAGCTTATCGGACGGAGAAAACTAGTACATTTTGCGACAGAAGTGGGCGAGAGTTGTGACAACAAATGGGCGGTTGTGCGACAAAGTCTAGCATGTTTGCGACATAAGTGGTTGTCACAACGTGTCAGACAAAGTTAAGGATTATGAAATATTATCTTTTTCTAAACTAGAAATAAAATGGTAAAGCAGTGTTTATAAACGTTTGTGTCCAACCTGTCTAGTTTTGTTTTGGGATCAATAACGGCGTGTTTCGTCTTACAGGAAATCAATAAAATCATAAATTACAAAATGTTAAGCTATATTAATTATCTTTGCTACCTTCTTTATTGATTAATTTCTTTTCAATAATAAACTCCTCAACAGGTTCCGAATATAAGTTGGGGACCTACCGGTATGTTATTCACTGGGATGGTCACTTAGCAACACACTTCGTATTAATAGCACAAATATTGACTTGTATATTGCCATTTCGAATATCTGATCAAAACTGAATAGGATTATGACATCGAGGCTCATGAGGTCTGTTTTGAAAGTTGCAAATGTCGCAAGTTAGATTTGTTAGGCTTACTATTTCTGATTACATGATTTCAGTACTGTATGGGGGCCCCACGTGCTGCTGTACAGACGGTAATCTAGTCTTTGCCAAAGACTTCCTGTATGTTTTATATAGAGGGCGTTCTTCCTACCACGTATAATCACCACCAAGCCCGGTACAATCCAAAATTTCGCAATCCGGAGCGCCGTCTATTATTTATTTATTTATTTGGAATTACACTTTTGAAACAGTGGCACACGATGTATAAGTAAGTATCGGTGCATCCATAAAACAATT
>JAVCKS010047025.1:0-10436 GCA_032273685.1 Pteraster tesselatus
AGAAAGGGCGGAGTTACAATGCTGTTCGGAAACGTTCGGATCAGCTCATTGTGACGTCTTAGATAGGAACCCCCGCAAAGCAGAGAGCTGGCAATTTTGTTTGCAAAGTCTAGTACCCAAAATGACACATAGTAAACGTACGCCACGCGCATAGCTAAGCTAGCACTGCTAGCTCAGCTCTTGCTTTGAGCAGGCTGTGGTCACGTGATTCCATCCTTGTTATGACGTTTCGGCGCACGTGATATGGGTTCGCTGCCAGAGTCACGTGATCTCATCGTTTTCGTTTTTGGGCTCGCAGCGCTTCGGAAAGACTGATTTTGTCAGTGTTTTTACTAGTGTTAAAAAACGGATAATGATAAAGTAATAGTTTATTTCGAATCAGAAGAACTTGTTTTATATAATACATATTTCTGTTTCTCTTTGCGTGATCGGTAAGAGCCCCACTTTAATGTGAACAACTTGCAATATTAACCAATTTGTTTCAACCAGGAAGACAGGAAACGAAAGTACACGTAGCATGGGATGTCACTGTATTCTCAGTCCACTTTTGTGTGATGTCACTGTATACTTAGTACACTTTTTATGGGATGTCACTGTATACTCAGTACACTTTTTATGGGATGTCACTGTATACTCAGTACACTTTTGATGGGATGTCACTGTATACTCAGTCCACTTTTTTGTGATGTCACTGTATACTCAGTACACCTTGATGGGATGTCACTGTATACTCAGTACACTTTTTAGGGGATGTCACTGTATACTTAGTACACTTTTTAGGGGATGTCACTGTGTACTCAGTACACTTTTTATGGGATGTCACTGTATACTCAGTACACTTTTGTGTGATGTCACTGTATACTCAGTACACTTTTTATGGAATGTCACTGTATACTCAGTACACTTTTGATGTGATGTCACTGTATACTCAGTACACTTTGATGGGATGTCACTGTATACTCAGTATACTTTTGATGTGATGTCACCGTATACTCAGTACACCTTGATGGGATGTCACTGTATACTCAGTACACCTTGATGGGATGTCACTGTATACTCAGTACACTTTTTAGGGGATGTCACTGTATACTTAGTACACTTTTTATGGGATGTCACTGTATACTCAGTACATCTTGATGGGATGTCACTGTATACTCAGTATGACTCTGTATACTCTGTCAGGATTTCTGAAGTACTTTGGCAACAAATCTTACCTCAGTGAGGTATCCTTTTTGACTAGTGATGATGAGGACAACCACCCAAGAGATGAGAAGAGGTGCAGAGTTGGGTGAGTGAGCCAGCGTGGAATAGACACTATGTAGGGATTACGTAAAACATATCATGGATGCTATCGAATAGAGTCCATCATTGTCTGAAAATCAAGGATCGTTACACACAAAATAATGCTCTTCAAAAAGTAATTTTTTTTACAAATTCCTAAATAATTTGCTATCACTAGTAAATAAAAGGTACATGTACATGTACGCTATAAAGATTTACAGAACAAACTGAAAAACAGCATTCATACATGTACATGTACACTGTGCATACATCCTGTGTACAAAATTATATTATGATAATGATGAGCTGTATGTTCCTTTATAGTATGAGTGGGTCCTTGTATAAACTTCCACAGTACACACTGCAATAATAGTACAGGCCTATCCCCTTCATTGTAACTCTACATACATGTACAACAAGTAAAGTGGTTCTATGTCTGCCTTCGTTGGTCTTAACCCGCCTGAACAAGTTTGTTATATGTCTTAGATTTTTTGTTAATTCATGAAGGTAAACACTTCAAAATATAACTGGATTTATATCTGGTAGACATGTACGTGGCACACCTATTACGCCACAACTTGAGACTAGGGTTTATGTGGGGTTCCATGGGGGTGGGGGGAGGGGGGGGGTTGATATGGGGGAAGTTTATCAAGGTTTTCATTGGAGTTTTCATTGGGGGGTTCATCAGATTCTCATCAGATTGTTTATTATAGATCTACTAGACTCTTTGTGATTTGTAACTCTTACCAGATGCACAGTTTGTCTCCGTCGGACGACATCCCAGATGAGCGATGTACAAGACTGTCTGCCCGACAGTCTGGAGAAGACGGAGCCAGAGGACACCATCTCAGGTAGGCACCTTCAGTAGGAGGATGTGCATACACTAGTTGGAGTCGGGTGGCTGGGTGGTGCTCCACCACTTCAGGTCCCTGGTTCGAACCCTGACCCTGCTGCCAACATCACAGCCAAAGGTCACTTCTTTTGATCATTTCTAAACGGGAATAATAGCTTCCCATTTCAACCACTTTCCTCCTCCCCATGATCCAGAAAAACAAACAATCATCACCATCCTATCATCATTAGGTGTCTACTGAGCTACAATGTCAAAGAATAATAATGTTTTAAGTCTCATTAGAAGCTGTAATTTCTTTAGTTCAGTTGTAGACATCGACATTCTCTTCACAACGACTAGAGCAGGCTTCCTCAAATTGCGGCGCACGCGCCACTTGTGGCGCGCATAGTGGTTTGGAGTGGCGCGCCAAAAAATACTGGGAGAATATTGAAAAATTATATTACACTCACGCTGACAAGAATTATTCTCAAAATAAGGTAAATAAATCTGTTACTTGTTTTTCTTGTTAGTTTATAAATCTGATGCAAAGTTCCCACTCTCGATATTTTTTGTTTGAAGTTCCCTCAAAACTAAGATGATTACAAAAAAAATGAAAATTGTGAAGAAATTTTGCTGCGAAAATTGAACGAACTTTGCACCATTTCGCATCTGAGCCCTTTCTGAAACACACAAATTTTCAAATATACCCTTCCCTGGCCCCCAGGACGGCGACCACTAGCGCATTTCGTTAGCAGAATTTCGCCATGTGGCGCTTCGGCGTATTTAATTGAGGAAGCCTGGACTAGAGCATAATGTTCAGTATGTTGAGAAATTTTATATTTAACCAGGGTAACCTGTTCTTGTAAACCAGTGATTTTTACTGGCGGCATTTCTTGGTGGCTTTTGTTTGGCATGATTAACATGTTTTTGTAATCATATTACACAGAATAATAATTATTATTATTATTCAGGAAAAACAAGTAGCCTACATGTACATTTTATTTGATGGGGGGCGTAAGGAACCTGGATAATAGATAGGAGGGTGCTAGCCCCAAACAAGGTTGAAAACAACTGACCTAAACTTGGGACTGCAGTTATTAGGGCATAAATAAACAAAAACCAAAATATCCAGATATAAAACTAAACAAACCGGTCACCTCTTCCAACAACATAATAATACTTGGACAGATAAAAATGAACAGATAAAAGTTTTAAAAAAAGTAAAGAAACAAAGTAAAAATTTACTTTTAAATGAATACCGGTACAAGAAATGTTATAGGTTCTATTCCCAAGTCAAGTCCCAAACGATGTAATCGTAACAATCTTACTTTAGGCCCAAAAAAAAGGATTGTGTTGCCCTCAGCGACTGACCGTAATATTCAGAAAAAACGAGTCTGTTTTATTTTTATTTTTTTATTGTTCTAGCATAAAATGTTGATAGGAGTTGTGCTTTTCTTCCCCATATTGAATTATCCCTTGGTTTTTTAGGATACAACACAGATTGATTTAAACACAGGTGCAACAGGGATTATTATTATATTCTGGTATATAAAAGGTTTTACACTTTTAGATATTTAAGAAGGTTTTACAATTTAAGATATTTACAAAACAAATTAATAACAAAAATAAAATAAAATCTAACCGACCGACCCAACATCCCAATTTTTTCACTTGAGGGCAACACAACTTTTACTTTTTTTTATTTGGCCCTAGTAACAGGACAAAACGGCACATGGACAAAATTATCTGGCAGCTTGCTGTCTATCACTGCCTCGCTGACGTGCGGCTACAATCGCCTAGCTCCCACTGGAATGGCCCCATACTGTCACCTAGGTAACGGATGCCTCGATTTATTCATCGTTCACAAATGTTCAAGATTCAACTTCCTGAGACTGCTTCAACGACTCGCCAGCAGAGGGAATCATGTGAGTTTGTACAGCCAATCAGTGGCCTTCATTTAACAGCTGGTATTTTAGACAGTCAAAGAATAGCCTGTTTTAGTGACCAGCACAAATAATCTTGTGAGTATTTAATAGCTAATCGATGACCTGATTAATTCGCTTGAGGCCTACGAAGTTTAAGATTGGAATTAGGGTCTTCAATATTTCAGGGCCAAGACATTCCCTTCCGACAAACATTTGATTCATTTGGTCTGTCTCCAAAAATCACCTTAACACACATTTGCTAATAAAGTCTTACATATCCTAATTGAGAAAAATATTATCTTTATTTTGTCCCATGGGCACAGTTAGGTTGGAAGTAAGTTCAGTGGTACTTTAATTGTGGCTGGGCACCTGTGAATACCCATAGGCTTTTAGCTGTCAAAATGCGGATGAATGGTACCCACTGTCTTAGTTGCGTTATGAGCATTTTGGACATTGTTTGTGTGATACATGTATACCACTATTCGACAAAATGTTTGTTTGTTAGGCTCATAATTTTCTGTATGGATTTGGGAGTCTGTCAAGTAACAAACTGCCAAATACAGCCGATCAGCATGGTTGGATAAGCAGTCCAATTTTAATCAGTTAGCTGAAATCATCCAATAATACAAACATACACGTACCACTTTCATGCTTGAGCAACTCATTAAGTTTTGTTTTAGGATGATAAATCCTAAGATCCTCGGACAAGTAGAGGGATACCACTGCTTCAGCCGTGGCCCTACTTACTCATAAAAGTTTTTTCTTCTTTATCAGTTGGATTTTGACTTTGTGGAAATTCATCGTGTCAAGGAGTTCAAATTAAAATCTCTGCCCAGAAGACCTGCCAAATCACATGACAAAAAGAAGCAGCAGCAGCAGCAGCAGCCCCAGCAAACACAGCAGCAGCCCCAGCAGTTTCAATCAGAGTGCCGTGCTAATACTAGCAATGACATCAGTTGCTGGAATATTGATGGTGAAGTGGAAACTAATACAGATATTGTTGTTCGGTAAGTATTTGTAGAATTCTGAGAGCCTTGCTAGTAATACATAGTGTAGTCAGATGTTACAGTATAAGAGGTTCGAAACCAAACCCCAAAAGAAATGGGGAAACCCTACAGGCAGAGACAGAAACCCCGAGTCCAACCCCCGTGTCCTCTAGCAGAAGGTAACACTGCATCAAAAGTGAGATAGTTACTGAACCTTGGTCGCTGTTTATTGACTTGTAGTGTCCACTGCCAACTCATCAAGATATTCGCCCAAGGACGGGAAGACAGCAACTACGCCGGTGTCTCTTGTTGCGCCGCTGATAAACAACTGGTCAAAAAGACAAACTTGTGGCGTTGAAAGCTTTTGAGTGTAAACTAAACTTGAGCATCTTTTTGGGAGATGACGATATTTTGAAATATTTAATCGTGCAAAAAAATCTATATATCAATTGTTTTGTTTCCTTAGTGTTGACTTATTAGCAGAAAGGTACATTACCGGCCAAAAGTTTGAGTACACCTGTTGAAAACTATATTTGGTAACGTTTTACAGAATTTTATGCCCAGTAAGTTTCATGTTCTGCCAGGCCTCCTGCAGCAATTACATTTTTCACAATAATACCAAATGCTACCAACACTACGCCTACCTCATAAATTCCACTTATGCAAATGATGCATACCGGTATTAGGAGTGTTTGGGCTTCTGATTAGTGGAAAATTAATGCCCTCATAAATATGCATGTATATTTATTATTATCAGAGATAGTAAGTATTTGCTGGTCTATTGCCAACAATTGTACATGTACAACTTAGTTTACCGTACTGCCAACATCGTAACTATACCACCTATTTTATGTTTTCACTTTGCCAAATACACTGCATTTTTTCTGTTTTTTCCCCCGGAAGTGACAATTGGAAATACGTACTTTCTCAATTTAACTTAGGTAGCGAAAGTAGTCAGTATTGAAAGGGTTAAGCTACTTTCAAATTATTACCTTTGTAAATTTGATAACAAAAATTATACCGTCATATTGTGGTAGGTTTTAATATTATTTGCAGCTGCGTATAGGTACACCCTATGATTTCGCATTCAATATTTACAACAGTTTGGCAAGACAGGTAGGCCCACGAGCGCCTTGTGGGTCGATACCAACATGTTTAGAACCATTATGGTGTATACATGTATAATGGCTGCCAAATGAAAACATTTGCTGTTTCCCAGACACCATATACATGTATAAGAGTTAAAAATGTTTGTGCCAAATGTTAAACCACTGGGTGCTCTTGGGCCTATTTGTCTTGCCAGACTATGCTTATGCAAGACAAATGGCTGATTTCTCACATACAATTTTGTCTTTTTGCAACTATTATGAATAGATGTTTATAATAAATGATTGCTTATACTACATCTACAGTTGAGGAGAGTTAAGCCCACTATTACGGTCCGACTACGATCCGATCGAGATTTCTACGTGAACAGATTTGCAATCGGATCATAGAACACCGCACACCATACGATCGGCACATCAAGCGCACCAGCAATAATAAACGCACGTACCCATGCGCATGTTGTTTAGTACATGTACATGTACATACATGTAGTAGGGCTATGTACACATGCTTTCATTTTCAAATGATTATCGCCGTGGCGAACGCCATGCGAATAAATATTCAACGAAAACTGTGTAAAACGAGACAGTCCAGAAACAGGGACAGTTTTTGATTGAGAACTTGGTTGGCGATGTCAGCCAGTTTTATCTAGTCTGTTTGTGTGTATAAGAATTTGCGGTTTCTACAAAATATTATATTACAGTTACACTGAGAACCAGTTATTTGCGTACAATACAAGCAACATTGACTGGTAACCGTTCCTATTATTTTCGTCGCCGTTTGACGCCATTGGTATGGAAAGGGTTAACCTTATTCTTAAAACAATTTGGTAGTGAAAGGGTTAAACTACATCGAAGTATAGCACGAGGTGAATATTTGTAAGAAAAAACAATTTGTAAATTTGAATTAATATTTGCAGCTTTTATTTATGTTTTAATGGCTGACCATGCTTTATTAACAACGCGGCCGCGACTCAGTCGTAAAGATTGGAATATTTAATCATCCCGATTTTGCCCCTGACCAGACAAAATTCACGTTCGCGATTCCGAGCATGCATTGCGTTGTGTAAAATCTCAGTCGGGTCGTAGTTGGATCGTAAAGTGTGCGGTGGGCTCTACTAGAAATGCCGCTTTTTCGTAACAATTCACCTTACTCGAACGTGGTATATAGTCGTTAGTACAGTGAATATAAACTGAAGATAAATTAGCTGATTTTAATCTAATTGTTGATTGGAAAAATACGATATTATTATTCTTTATCTTTTGTAGTCATGCACATGATTTGCGGCTTGAATACGCTGATTGACCTGATTCAGTAGGGTTTAGTGTCTCCCATGGAGCTGAGTACCTTAGTACCTTAGTACCTTAGTACCTTTTTAAGTATATACTTTGTCTAATGTGACTATTGTAATTACTGCGGTGAAACAGGGCTTTAAAGTCAGTTATGACTCTTTGTTGTTGATAGTTTTTAGCCAGTACGGTTTGCTTGGGATTTTATGCTTGTGGTGATATTTTCCTAATTATAGTCCTAATTATGCGAACTTAAATTTGACCTTAGTATACTGACTAAAGGCCGGTTTCCACTTCGGCGATTTTGGTCGCGCGCTCACTTTTGGTCGCCAGTTCAGCGAAGCTATGAACTGCGCATGCCCAGATAAGTGGTCGCGCGGGCGCGCGACTAAAATCGCCGAAGTGGAAACCGGCCTTTTAGTCAGTTATAAACACTTGCTTTGTTTAGCCAGACTAGGCACATTCCTGTCATGTGATTTTACGGGCAAGCTTATTCTGAGATGCTGGATGTCTCATAAGAAATGGCTTGCCCCGGATCATGAGGGCGTACTCATTTTTTTAAGTGTTAAAGTAGACATTCTAAGACAATCCCAAATATTGAGATAATTACATCAATAGAAAGCTTTTAACCCCCAGAATAACACTAAATGGCGTTCAACTGACAAAACAAGTTCAGAAACTGGGTCCTCTATTCTTGACGTCACAACCGGTGATCATGGGCTTAGGCCATTTAAAACAAAAAACATGTTTAGCGCCTGTTTTTTTTAATGGTTGCCAGTTTTTTTTTAATGGCCACTACTTGGACTTGGGAAATGACATATCTGATTTGTATGGGCAAGATGCAACAGAAAATGAGGCCAAAATGATATAGACTCCTAAAAAGATAAAATATTAATTATTTATTTATTAAAAAAAAAAAAAAATCTAATAAAAAAAGGAGACGGGCTCAAAAAAGAAGTGGGCGGGGACGCTTAACATGATTAATTTTTTAAAATGGCCTTAGTGAGAGTGAATATGTGGAGTCACAAATAGTGGACCAGCTTCGTGACTGATTTTCTATTTTTCGACATTTCAATTGAGGATATCCAGTAGCCAGAAGATTTGTGTGATATGTAAATGAACAACCTATAATTTAAATAACATATGCTTGCCGTAGGTACCAAATTAATGGACATTTATTGTCTTAGAATGTCTACTTTAAGACTCAGTTGGTACTAGTTCAATGTTAGAAGCATTTATATTATTTGTTGTGGAAATTAGTAGGGAATTAGTAAATTTGTTTATTTTGTGAACTCGTCAATGCAGATATCAAGTCTGTCAGCGGAGTTGGACAAAGTTCATGGAGTTTTATAAAATGTTGTGGGATAAAGGTTGCATGTTGTAGTTTCTGTTCTCATTGCATATGGACATAAACAAACATTAATTTGTGACCAACTCTGCAAAAATGGGGCATGTTAGAAAAATCTTTGAGATGTATCTGTTTGGGACGAGCATAAAAC
This sequence comes from Pteraster tesselatus, assembly GCA_032273685.1. Classification (NCBI taxonomy): domain Eukaryota; kingdom Metazoa; phylum Echinodermata; class Asteroidea; order Velatida; family Pterasteridae; genus Pteraster; species Pteraster tesselatus. The sequence goes on from JAVCKS010047025.1 coordinate 8,920, forward strand.
CGGCTTAATACTATTTTTATATATGTTGGTCACCTAGAACATTTTCGGTTGAAAAATTCTCATCTTTTAAAAACAAAATACTGGGTTATAATGTACTTGATACACCCTATGATTATGCAATCAATATTTACAATAGTTCGGCAAGAAGGATAGGCCCACGAGCGCCTTGTGGGTTGATACCAACATGTTTAGAACCATTATGGCGTATATAATATCTGACACCAGAAAATGTCTGTGCCAAACATTTAACCACTGGGTGCTCCTGGGCCTATTTGCCCTGCCGGACTATGCTTATAAATGACAAATGGCTGAATTTTCACATTAAAAAAATCTTTTTGCAACTATATTATGAACAGATGTTTATAATAAATGATTGCTTATAATTATTACATCTACAGTAAAGAAGAGTTACTAGCAATGTCAGTTTTCGTAATAATTCACCGTACTGTGACTCGATCGCGGTATATAGTCGGTAGTACAGTGAATATAAACTGAAGATAAATTAGCTGATTTTAATCTTGTTGACGGGTAAAACTTAGATATTATTCGTTTTTTCCTTTTGTGGTGAATACGCTGATTGACCTGATTCAGTAGGGTGTAGTGTTCACCCATGAGTACCTTTGTACTTTTGTAAGTATATATACTTCATCTAATGTGACTATTGTCTATTACTGCGGTTAAACAGGGCTTTAAAGTCAGTTATGACTCTTTGTTGTTGGTTTTAGCATGTTATGCTTGTGGTGATCTCTCTGTTATAATATTTGTAGTCCTAATTATGCGAACTTAAATTTGACCATAGTATACTGACTTAGTCAGTTATAAACACTTGCTTTATTTGGCCAGACTAGGCACATTTCTGTCATGTGATTTTATGGGCAAGCCTATTCTGAGATGCTGGATGTCTCATAAGGAAATGGCTTGCCCCGGATTATGAAGGCGTACTAATTTTTTGAAGTGTTACTACTAGTTTAATGTTAGAAGCATTTATATTATTGGTTGTGGAAATTAGTAAATTAATTTATGTTATGAACTCATCAATGCATATATTAAGCCTGTTAGCGGAGTTGAGCAGAGTTGGACGAAATTTATGGAGTTTGATGAAATGTTGTGAGATGTATATGTTTGGGAAGAGCATAAAACCGGCTTAAACCTGTTTGTATGCGTTGGACCCCTATAGCTTTTTCTGTTTAACAATTTTCATCTTTTAAAAACAAAATACTGGGTTATAATGTACTCAAATAACTCAAATAAAGGTTTAGGGACGTGTCGCTCATTTTTGCGGAGTATGTCACATGTTATTACCGGTAGTGCGTGTAGTGATACCGCAAACTGATCGAGACAAAACCACGTATATAGGTGTGCTGACTTCTGCACAACAGTCGACTTTCAATTAATGGCGTGGCTTCTCTTACGATCTAGATAAATGCTTGTTTTTGTTCATACTTAAAGAGGGAGTAAAACGAAAATCAACATTATGACTTTCCAGACATTTATAATAGCCTATGCATCCCCCATAA
>JAVCKS010047091.1:0-10429 GCA_032273685.1 Pteraster tesselatus
ATTACCGTCTAAAAACTGTGAAACTACACACATTCCACGAACGGTTCCAGCTCATTAAATATTCAAAGAGAGGTCACGCGCGTCCGATCCATGCATACAGCGCAAAGAACAGGAACGGATTTTGTGTGTGCTAGCTGCGGACTGACTGAAGTCGTTCGTACAGGTACACGCCATGCACACGCGTGTTACTGCTCTCCCGACGGGTGACGTAGTTTCCGCGACGAACAGCGCGCACCGTGGTAAACATTTCAAACGTGGGTAAACCCAACCAAATTAGTCGGAAAAAAAAGGAAAAAAAACATTGCCAGACAAGAACTGCAGCTACCCTTTAAACTATTATTCCGCTCCACAATATTAGCTGGGAAACAAACCCAGCAAAGCATACAGCCGTCAGGTTACGTCACGAAAACCGGTCATAAATAATTCATGAGATATGCGTTTCGCCTTTTGCAAAGGTGGGCTATAACCTATCGGAGCTGAATTTCCGGAAAATGAAATTGTTTTGGAAATTTTCTTTTACTTATTTAGTTTAACATAACACCAAATATTAAAATAAGGCAAACTTGTACTTTCCAATGTGATTGATCTTTAACGACTACAATAGCTGCTTCGCTTTGCTAGCAAACTAGCTAATTATGATGGATGTTGTTAATTAGATCGAACTTGAGGAGAAACCACAGAACTTAGGGGACGAGGCAAGGCCTATTGCAAAAGGACCTAACTTTAGAAGGACGATTGGAGCATGTGAAGTGCTACAGCAATCCCTGCAGCTATTCGGGTTAATAATAATTATTATTAACAGTTAGGTCACTAAATTACTGACAGTGACAGTGAGTAGTAACTGACTGAGTGAGTATAAGTTGTCGTTAGACTCTCGTAAGTTAGGTCTAACTTAACACTGATCTAGTAGTGACTATAGTACAGAAATATAACTAGAACACACGTACACATACACATACACACGTACACATCAAACAGTGCACCTCTTCCTCACACACAGACAGAGTGAGAGGGAATACATAAGACACTCAAATTACATTCTGCTCGACGTTCGTACGATTTCGAGCGTGGTCTGTGACCAAGTCGCTCTGCGGACGAGTGACGCATAGTGGTACGGTAAACAAAATCGCGAACCGGACATAACATGTGGTCAGGACATGTCCGAGAATATAGCGAGGATGAAAATACTGATAAAGCAGTGATAATGTACGTACTGTACTTTGCACACACAAAGTTGCAACGAAAATGGCTCCTGGTCCAACGAAAAACATCTTTGAAGCTCTCAATTCATCCGATGGAAAGAAAGATACATATGATCCTGAGGCTACTGATATGAACCAGATCATCACTGAGGCCGGCTGTGGGGAGTGCCATGGTTTAACCTGAAGCCAGCCCCGGCGAAAAGCGATCCACCCGGCACCACCACCACCACCCCGACTAACGGCCTAGATCCCCAAGACTTGAGTGACATAGTTAACGGTGTGATTTTGGCCGTGCAGCCACTCATCATCAGGTCGATAACCGCTGCGATTGTTGCCACAACAAAAACACAACAAAGATATCCGTGCAGATCAAGAAATGAAAGGAAAGGAGCAAATGACGCCTGTAATTGCTGCCATCGGTAGGGTGAAAGAGAAGATACAGATCCAAAGATTCGACATCGACAAGCTTGGGCAATACTCAAGGAAAGAGAAGGTAAAGATGTTCGGGATCCCGGAGGACCGATCGAGACGAAGATACTAATGAGGCGGTGTTGAAGTTGGCAGGTGAAATTGGTGTCTCGTTGAAGAATGAAGACATTAATTAGCGTAAGCCACAGAGTCCCTGGCGGCGGCCGGGAAAAACCAAGGCCCATCATAGTGAAGTTTGTTAGAAAAGGAGCACAAAGTCTGACACTAGGAGCAAGAAACACATGAGAAACGAAAGTGGACACAAAAACACTTTCATCAACGATGACCTCACAAGACTGCGAGGTAAGCTCGTGAGAGAAATGAAAAACGACAGCTCTATCACTAAAGTATGGACCGTAGAGGGGAGGATCTATTGCATCTTGAAAGAAGGCGACCAAGAGGTAAAGAAAGCGAAAAACACCCACATCGAGGCGTACATGGCATATGTGTAACCTTTTGTAAAGTATACCCAAGTGCTAAATAATTTGAGTTGCAATTCTATCCTATGGATCAAGTTTAATGAAAAATGGTTCGGCTTTGAATTTATCCTTGGGGCTGTTTACATCCCACACGATAAATAAATTCTTCAGGGAGGGTGTCTCCGAAGGGAAACAACATGACCTCATCAAGTTATATCCTCAGCCGGTAAATTGTGAAGCTCTTTGCAAGATTAAGATATACCAACTAGTCTGGAATATAATTTTGAAGGAGGCTAGATCAGCTGATGCCAAAGCCACCAAACAAACCTCGTAAAAGCTGCGACAGATTTGGTGAAAATAGTTTCCACGACTAAAGAAACTAACATTTTACGAATGGGCTCGGACGCACTGGCTTTACTGGACGTACAAGCCAACAAACAATTGGTGCAAAGAAGACGAGATGCCCTGAATTTGGTCACTTTTGTAGCCCCTCATCAGTACCCTCATGCTGTTCGCGCGGTGATGATGTCACAAAGAATGTTAAGGATATTCAGGACATGGAGAAGATTAGACGATTGATGAGAAGATCGTCCTCCACAAGAGGTATAGCCGATTTACTCCCTACTCTAGGGGCGGCCGGGAGTCGTGGTGCTATAAGGGGCAGGGGCCGCATCAACTTAAGGTTTGACAGGCCAATAAAGTAAGCAAGTCCTCTGCACACAAAAAACGAATGGAGGTGAGCCTTATATTATTTATACGTCTCATTGGAAAGACACTCCAGAAAATCCAGAGCTATCTATCAGAGGCAATAATTGTTGTTCCATTGTGGCCAACACAGACAATGTTTTGCAGGCTCAGTCCTGTCTCTTTGTAGATCAGCCACGAATTCTACCACATCGTCAGGATCTTTTATCATTAGCGGGAGTCAGCACACCGCATGCACCCACCTATACCCAGAACGCATCTGATGACATGTCGATTGTCCGGCAGTTCAATGAGCAGTTAGAAATTTCACCAGACATTGCCAGCTTCATACTCAACTCCTGGCAAGATACAACTAAGCAGCAGTATGAAGTATATATCCGAAAATGGTTATCATTCTGTTATAAAAGGAAAATTGATACAATTAATATGTACGTCTCTTAAATTGGGACTGGATTTTCTTATGGAACTGTACAATCAAGGGCTAAGTTATAGTTCACTAAACAAGGCCAGGTCAGCACTGTCCACGTTTGTTATCCTTCCAGATGGGAAGACCTTCGCTTCTCATGCTTTCGTTACCAAATGTATGAAAGCTGTTTTCAATAGTTACTAGGACACATATGGGATATGAATTTAGTTTCAAGCTACCACATCCAGTTAAGTTAATTACACTTAACAGTCAGGCTTTAAGCTTGTAATGCTTATTGCCTTGGTTGCTTCAGCACGAGCACATGTACAGATCTCTACATCGTTTGAGTTTGGGCAACATGACAAGATGTAGAGACAGATTTGTTTTTCAGTTAGATTATGTTAAACAGTCTAGACGAGGATAAAATAATCCTCCGGTCATTTGTAGAGCCTATATCCAGTAGATAGGAGACTGTGTATACAGTTTGAAAAGAATATTTAAGAAGAACAAGTACGTTAAGAACTGACACTAATAATCTATTTATTAGGTATATTAAACCTCACAAAAAGGTTAATGTTTCCACTATTAGTCGGTGGATAAGAACATAGCCGTTCAGGAATAGCTGGCAATGGGATTCCGATAAAATATATTATGAATTTAGCTGGATGGGCACAGTAGTCAACTTTCTCCAAATATTACAATAAGACCATCATGAATACGGACCAAGCTATTCTTACACTATTGTCTTGGCACAGTAACCAAAATTCCCCAGTTGAACAAGACTTACCATGTAAGTTGATGTTCGAGTGGAATTCTATAAGTTATATAGCAATGATGAGGGATTAACTTACCACAATGAGTTATCCCACCCTATTTTACTTCAGTTCCGAACAGAGTTGATTTAATTACTGTTTGCTTTAAATACTGACAAGAGAGGGCACACTCGACATCTTGTTCAAGTGGGGAATTTTTTTAAGCAGTCGTTTAAACTATTAAACTTCCCAGACCAAATTGTTTGCCAATTGTGGCCAGGCAAACTTTGAATTTTAGAGCTTGATTCTATGCATTATAACCTAATAAGGGCGTCCCATTTAGCCTGACGACCGTACCTCTTTAACTTGAGTTCTATTGAGTCTAGTCAAATGCAGCATATTGACAATACCAAGCATGCCTAAATTGCATTTGTTTAAGAGTTCTTCCATGTTAATTAGGCCAGCATGGTCGTGGATGCCTTCTCCATGAAAGTGGCCAGCTTGATATCCTTGTCCGACAGGCCACTGACATCGTGTGTACTCAGCGTAACATCAACCTTGTTGTAAACATTAAACCACTCCGGATGGTGGTCCATCTTCTCGGCAAGGAGGGCGACCCGGCTCATAAATCCAAATGCCTGAAATAAGATGATAACTTTACTGGCAACACAAAACTCGAAGAGGGCACTCTGTTGCACGTGTTGCAAATTGAATAAAACTTTTGTTGAATGATTATTGGTATGTATTTCTCTTTCATTTGAGTGTCGAGTACAATTGGTTGTATGCTTATTTTCGATAGGAACTCCATGCATGTTAACAAATGTACGCTAACCCATTTCTATCGATACCGTACGACAAGGTCAATTTTATGGACCGTGTAGTCTGGAGGGTAGAAATTTCAGGGTTCAATGTAATAATATTATAGACTTATAAAGTAGCCATACCCATGTAAAGTATCAGTCAACAATTCAATATACATAAAAAATGACACTCCCTTTCCCTATAGGTCATTGAAAATTATTTGGACTCGGCCCGTACCCGATGGTTTGGTACTCGGTACTCGACCCCAGTACTCGGAGTACAAATCGTGTACAGTACTTCCCTTTTTTATTAATTACATCCATTGCCATCGATCTGAATAGATCAATATTCCAAAAAAGAATTATCTTAATATTTGCTACATACCATATGTATTCTAAAAGATAAACTATTGCAGTGCATGCTGTGAACTGTGTGTACAAATGCAACAGACGAACAGCACGCATGCGCGGTAGTACTACATGTACATGTACATGTATATTGTGCATGAATTCGAGGATCAAGAGCATGCATGGCAAAATGCGTAATTCAGTTGTCAGGAGGTGGTTTTTCCAAACTTTGAGAATGTAATCTTGTATTTTTCCTGAGCTTTTACAGCCTCTTACGGATTGATTATGCCGTCTGTTTCGTATATATAATTAAATGTGGATTTCATGGTCACCAAGAGCCCATCGTCAATGGCCAAAGGCAACACAGTGCCGTATGCAACTGTTGCCAAATAAGAATCTCTGGGAAGACCAATGGATGTACAGTACATACAATTTCAACAAACATTTTTCGTGTTTGGTGTTAACCACTTGTCTTAAAACAATTGTATTTTGTGTTTTGTCTCTCTTTTGACTTGAATTTATTCACTTTTAGATTTTATTTGTACATATCACTACATTGTATTGTACTATAGACTTACACTTAGGTACTCAGGACACGTCCCAGAACTCGGACTTAGGTACTTGCAGTACTCCACCTTGAATGTATTCATATTCAGAGCTTTCGACTCATATTCGTCACCAAAGTAGTTGTACTCGGCCCAGTACTCGGGGCTCCTAATGTACTCAGATTTCAGGACTCGACTCCAACACTGCAGTATTCACTGCTTGCTCACGACTCATTGGTAAGTAAGTAAGCCGTGCAGAGGACAAAGTCGGTAATGCCTACTGCCGAGGTGCCTATCTGCTTTACAAATCTTTACAAGTCTTGTGAGCATAAAGCAAGTGCTCTAGTGACTGAGCTACCCCACCATTGGTAAACCAATGCTCAATACCACTGGTAACTCACTTCCTCCAGTAACCTGGTACTCCCTGATCAGCGCTCTCACCGGGATTTTTTTTAAAGAGTGGGGGGAAATGCATCGCGAACACCTACTTTGAAATTGAAGAGTTGAGATGTTTGCTGACAATATACATGTAAACCCAAATCATGTTCTTCCAATTTGCCCCCAAATGACTAAAATATATACATGTCTAGATCCAACATTTGAATAATTAAGGAGTCCAAGTTTAAGATGCTATGGATCTAACTCAACACGATCAACACGATCAACACGATCAACAGGAACAACACGATCAATGCACTTGTTGAATTAATCTACATTTATACTTAAACAGTTAACGCAATAACAGGTGTTATGCTTATAACTGTGAATTAGTGCCTTGGAACAATTCATTATAGCACTATCTCTGCCTGTTTTTCATTTAAAACACAAAATTATTTGGATACTTTCACAAAACATTGCATGAGAATAAAGTATGAAGCAAATACTTGTACTGTAAACTTGTCAAAAATGTCCCATTGTAATTATTTCAAATATTTTCTAAACAGAAATTGTGTGGGTACGCATATTATAATACCGGAGTATTGATTTCTGCATGACATGGTAAGATTTGATATATCCAGAAAAAAAATTTGTTGACAGGTTTACTGTGGACTTTACTGTGGATTTACTATGTGTATACACCACACTGTCGGCAGAACTGACTAACCAAATGCAGCCATGTAGGATTCTTAGCCCACTCATTCGCAGCCAGCTCAAAGTCTAATTGTGAGTCAAGGTCAAAACTAGTCTACGGCTTTTGTCAAGGTAATTATAATTAAGAGTATTGCCAGCCAGTCAAAATCTCCAGTTATGCCGTATACATAGGAATTGGAACGTATATACGCGCACTATAGTGGGACTATAGTGGGACTATAGACCCCCGTTTAGTTATATAGAATTTAGTCAGCTGACAATAGACATAGATGTGGCCCTGGACAGTCGTTTCGGACACGGCCTATAATACAGCGTGCAAAGCATTTTCATTCATAAAGCACATTGGGCACAATCTTGTTAAAATGCACCAGCCATCTCACTGAAACATAATTATTTTCTCATTCTTGCACGTGTCGTGCAAAGCTGGTCGTGCACCAAGGGCTGTATAAGGAAATAAGACGGAGATTGGTCTGGTCCCTCCAGCCAATTTTGGCCGGGCTGCGCTTTTGCACGTACATACATTACATGTATCGTGTGATTCGTGAATCAACGTGTACGTACAGTAGGACATGTGTGTCGAAAGACTGTAATTTTACAATTACAAATGCATGTAAAATTAGGGGGGGGGGGGGCATTGGAATATTTAATAGGTGGCGGTTGGAATTTATAGCGTGGCAAAGATTTTACAGCATAGCGCCTCTGAGCGTTTTCAATGGAAAGCGTGGCGGGCCCACCACGCTGTAGTATGCCTGGCGAGAGCACTTTTCCTGGTAACCTGATGCTTACTGGTAACCCAGTATTCATCATACATGTAGACACTCACTAGGGACCTAGAAACCATGCGACACTGCAAGTGAAAGTTGTTTGTAGCTTTTTGTAGCCAGTAATCAAGATTCCATCAAACTTGCTTTTACAATGTTGTTGTAGAAGTGAAGAAACGTTAAAGGATAATGTTGTCATTTTACCTGGTTAAAATTCTTGAAAATGAACACCTTCTGAATGGCATCCCGTCCCTCAACTTCCTGCCATCCTGCAGCCTGTAGAGGGCTCAATTTGGCAACTCTGTCTTCAGTGTTTAGTTTCATTTGTTTAGCTTCGGTGGCCTGAAACATACAAAAAGTAACAATTCAATACAAATCCTTAAAAATCTGACCTCCGTTTCTCAAGGAAAGTGATTCAAGATCATCTTTCCTAAACAATTATTAAAAAACAAATTCCCTTGCAGAAAGTAACAGCCTTTACCTTTATATTACTGGCTACTTGGGAATTACAATTATGCATGTACATAAATGACTTGCTACCATTTAGGTCGGAGATTCTTGTTTGTATGGACAAAGTGATTTGAGAGTACGGAAATGATGTTGATGTTCAGAATCAGAGCACACCATATTAATCACCAGTTTTCCTATAGATGCATGTTTATCTCAGGGTGATCAGCCAGTAGCTTTCAGTGCATGCGTAGTTGTAAATTATAAAGTACAGTGTACTTGACTTATTCAGCAGAAATAACTTTCTGGAATTTGTTTTTAAACGTACAGGGCTCCTTAGCACACTACTACTATGCTAAAACAGCGTTTGTCAATGGGGCAGTACCACGCCCACAGGGCAGCCAGAGAATGTTTGCGGGTGTTTGCAGGTGGGCATTATTCGGTAGGACTTAGTTACTCCAATATGTTGTTATGGCTCTTTCGACAAACTTGTGTCCTGTGTGCCAGTTGCTATAGAAGTCACAAGGTTATGCACTTTGCTACGAGGTTATCTATACTTGGCTAGAGGATGCCTCGCCGGAAGAACGGTTACGGTTTGAGTGGTGGGAGGAAAGCCCCAGAACACCAGCGGGGTTTTGAACCCGGGACCTACAGAGGTGAAGGCCAGGAAAGTAATTAACACTACGCTACCTAACTCCCATAGATGCATGTTTATCTCAGGGTGATCAGCCAGTAGCTTTTAGTGCATGCGTAGTTGTTATTATAAAGTACAGTGTAATTGACTTATTCAGCAGAAATAACTTTCTGGAATTTGTTTTTAAAGTACAACCTACGGCTGGGCTAGTGTACAGGGGCAGGGCTCCTTACTAGCATGCTAAAACAGCTGTTGTCAATGGGGCAGCTAGTACCACCAGGCACCACGCACAGAGGGCTGCCAGAGAATGTTTGCGGGTGGGCATTATTCGATAGGACTTAGTTACTTCAATACTCTCAAGCATATTATTATCAAAGGAAAACAATAGGGCCTACAAGTACAAGTAATAGCTCAATTGTCGAATACCCCGCAACTCCTTCCCCTTATTTATTTGGTGACTAATTAATAATCACCGTGAAGTGAATTCTGGGTACAAGGATTTTTTTAGAAAATAGACGTGGTTGCGGGGTATTCTGCAATTAGTCCTACAAGTTACAACTGCACATACCATCGTTCTGCACATCAAGCGAACAAGAGAAAAGCGCATTACGAGAAATCGACCGTAGGAACAGCATGCGTGTACTGCATTCGCGACAGAACTGGTATATCGCCCTCAAGAGGTCGATAGCCGGCCACAAAATAGCCCTTTCGAAGAATGGCGGACACAACAGGATGGCGCTGTTCCACTGATCTGTTCCCATGGTTCCAATAAGGTAGAATTCAATAAAAACTTCACCCATTTGGAACAGCGCCATCCTATTTTGTCCGCCTTACTTCGAAAAGGCTAACCTTGTCGGTTGACGCCACTGTACTGATCTCTAAAATCAGTGGTTGGCGCTCTCTCTATGGTTGACGCAATCGCCACCAAACGGGGAGGGGGGTTGTGCTTGCTGAGGGGGGACATGGCGTACGGTGACGTTTATTGGGCAGTGCGCAGCCTAGTATCAAGTTATTGTAAAGATTAGTTCATTATACACGGCTAGCCGAATGTGCTGATATAAAGCTCCCCCTTTTTAAACCAGCGGCAGGCTGATCTCTATATCTAGAGTGAAGTGAAACTCTCAACCGGTCAGTGATGATAATAAAGGGCATTTATCACTGTTATTGATAAGGAATATAATGGGGCCTAATTCGTAAGGCAAACAAACAGTTTGGGTGCCAGAAAATGTTAACTGTTGCGATTTGGTTTGAATGTAACAGATTTTGTTAAGTGATTGCTGTTAATGTCGCCATATCCTGCAATAATTAGTCACTTCGGTATTACAATTTTGCATGACTGGGCTTAAACAAACATTTACAGGCATTTAGGTTGGCGATAAGGATAACAACAACATTTCAAACAAAATTAATGTTCAAAGCACATCATAAAGTCTAAACTTGCATTTATAACTATAATTATGTTGCGAGCTCCCCCGAGACTGGCCTTTTGTCAAGGCCTTCGTCGCTTGACAGCTTTTTAGCCACGAAACGACTGGAGCCGGAGACCACACGCGCGATTGGCGTACAGCCTCGTGGCTTCGCGCGCCACTAGCACTTGCCACTCGCGGGCACTTCTAGTCGGTTCGCGGCTACAAAAGCCACGAAGGCCTTGACAAAAGGCTACCCGGAGACTCGATCTCGATGTATCGATCTGTTCCGTCCGTAGTACTTGAAGAGTTTGTATCACCACTTGAGGGCGCTACTTGTCTTTGATATGCGGAAGTGTCGGCCGCATACCACAATAAGTGGGTCGGCCTTGTTAGTTGTTTATTGATGTTTTGGACACGCTAGTTTGACTTAGTTTCGTAAGT
>JAVCKS010047101.1:0-10428 GCA_032273685.1 Pteraster tesselatus
GGAAGTGATTTGGACGGGCTGAATAGCCTTTTTCGCAACCCCAGACATTGTCTAAAATAACTAAATAAAAATAAAAAACACCCATATGCAGGGATTCTACTGATTCTACCTTTGACCCTTGTCTCGACCGTCCTCGATTTCGCCATGCTTAGCGCTAACATTTGAGTCATCCTCTTTAAAGTGTACGGTATGTAATCCAACTCGTCGTTTCTTACTGCTACCCTGTAACGTCTAGATCTCGACAGTGTCTTTTCAAGAGCCGGATGTAATCCCGCATTTCCAGTGGTGGAACGATAATGGACTTACCACACTATACACTCGTTGAGGTTGCAGACCGACAAGGGTTGAATTAATTGGAGTTGAGTCCGCCGTCCCGTGTGCCCTGATAGGGAAGTGTCGTAAGTCAACCGGATCCACACATGGGTATGCAGCTCAGAGAGGGTTTTACTTGTAAATGTAAACCCTGCAGTAGAGGAATCGAGCCACATGGGTTGTATACTGGGCCTGGTGCAACCTGAACATGGGGAGAAACGGCCCCATCACTAGGGTATGTTTTACGTAATGCACTTGTGGTAATAGTGGAAGATATGATTATACATGTACAGGACTTTTTATTTTATTTTATTTCGCATACTCTGATTCGGGACTGGGTTTGCAGTGAGCCAACATATCAAGATACCCGAATTTCATCACAAAATCAAGTTTCGGTCGTTCAGATTCACTGACGAACTTTTTTGACAATATTTTCTGACGGGTCATTTAAACTTAGGATTCTTGTTCATCAGTACAATTTACCCAATCTAAAGTTCTAGTGAGTGTACTACTAACAGGCAAGTTCTCAACTGTTCTCCACCTGAGTGAGGTATTGGTTGCATGCTTCCAAATCCTGCCGAGGTCGTTTTGTGTACGTTCATATTTCTATTTCCTTAAGCCGCAGGTCAACTTCTTTTTCTCGGTGCTCTGCATCTAATCAAGCTTCCACTGCCAAGCATTGAAAACGTGTTTCTTTCTAGACTTGCTTTAGACTCATGGCTTTCTCCTGCTAAACAGCTTCTCTACGGATCCAGGTTTTTTGCTCCTCTGGGGGACTATGGGAGACATGGCTCCGTGCTCGCTCCCTGTCCGGTAAATCCTCCGCCAGCTCACCCGCAGGAAAACTTCTGCTACGTCTTTCTGGCACGGAATGCACTCCTCTACTGACGTTCGCTACTTCTGCCCTAAATACCGACCCTTTCTGGGCATGCCTTCGCGGTTCCTGTCCTCTGAGTAAGTTCGACCTGGGTCTCTAATTCCAATGGGGGGTTTACCTTTGCGGTCCCTGTCTTCCAGGGAGTTCGTCACTAAGGCTACTAAAGACATACCTTTGCGGTCACTGTCCTGTGGTAAGACAACTACAGCCGGGTATTTCTAGTTACTTACTCTCGGAGTTACACCATCGCGGTCACCGACTTCCGGAAAGCTTGCAACTCATTCGGATAAGACCGGATCCACGAAGTCTCCAGACCCTACTCCGCCGACTACAGGTAAGAAAAAATACTAAGAAAATTCGCATAATTGTGACGCGTGCGTGTTGTGTTCGGTTAAGGTCGATTCTCACTGAGTTTTTTTCATCCGTTGACGTGCGTAATTTACCTCCGTCCGCCCGTTACACACGCATCAAAACTCGTTTCTAGTGAGAACCGTTACAAAAATGAGCGGAATTAACGTGCGTTCAGTAAAAATCAACGTTGTGTTGGTGGTACCGCACGTAAATCACCGCACGATGGACAAGTTGGTTGAGATCAACTTGTCCGTTGATTTTCATCCGTGGACGGACGATAACCCCCATACACTATTCATTTAAAAATGGCGGACGACGAATTTTGCGAAGTGATACGTGTCATTCATGCCAAAAGATACATGACAGGTAAATTTAAGGAATAGTGTCTGTGATAAAAGCGGCGATTAGTTCTATAAGGCAGATGCTATTTTTGATTTCGACGTTGAAAATCAATTATAAAAAAAATATAAAAAAATAAGGGTCCTACTCCTAAACAGAAATAAGTTTTCTACCCTCTACCAGCTTCAACTTTATACCCTGTAAGTTATACATAAAGCTGTGGAATTTATTCCAAATGCGGAGTACGGTATTTCAGAAATACCGGGAATTTAAATCAACGTAAGTGGCATCTGCTCCATAATCAATTTGGTTATAATGTAATTTAGGTTAGCCACCACAAGCTAACGCGTCTTTGTTTATGCTCCACCTCATACCGGTAGGCCTATGCCTTTGTATATTTGTATCGGTGATTTGCTACTATTTTATTAAGGAATGGAAATAAACGTTTGCTGAATTATATTTTTCGTATTTGCTGCATCTTTACTGTCGAGTATTATTCAAACATTTCTTCCCCGGCCTCGTTTCAAAACTACTATTAGAGGGAGCTTTCCAACCAGATATACTACAAAAATCGCAAGATCATAGCGGGTTGTTTGTCTGGAGAAAGCGCCCTCTTGGACCATTGTATTTAAAATAGAAACAATTAATTCGAATTTGTTATACCTGTATGGTTCGATTATTAAAATTGTCTCCGATCAAATTACAAGTATTTAGTTTGACGTTATATAAATATTGTATTGCACGGCCTTGCTTTTATAATCCACTTTTCCTAGTTTATATTCATTTTGATTTCTATATATCCAAAGGAAAATGCATAATTCATTTGTCATCAGACCTTTCCCAATGTCACACTTTGCAAACACGCCAACCTTCAAATATCAACAGGTTGAGCAATCATCACTGAGTATCATTCCACATCGTATTATAAGTGACACCTGATACAAGAGTATATATATTTAAATCGGAATTCTCATTTTCAAGAAGCACATCGTAAGACTAACCTAACTAAATATCTCAGACTACTGAAGCTGGCATTACTGGTAAAAAACTTCCAGTTCAGCCCCATGTACGATTTGATAAATTTGAAACTTAACCTCTGCCCTTTTAATCGGAGGAAGCTGCCTAACAAAGTGGGCCATTGAATTGAAAAAAAATTATCGAGGTCATCTTCTTCTTCCTTTTGATAGCTATTGATTTAATGTAATATTGACCTATCTATCTCAAGACCAGAATTCTCTCTTATCCTCTTCCTGGGAGCTTGGAATGATGTCATAGATGTACTTGTTTCTTCAGCATTCATTTGCTCACTGATGCTGTCATCATGGTCTTGTAAATTACTCGAAGTTCTATAGAAGAAACACAGTTAATCAAAAACAACCATGTAACTGTTTTACAAACACCAATTAACATTACTTTAACAAATGATAGTTACATTGCACAAAATAAACCACATTTCTTAAAACAAAACAAGAACACTTCATTTAATACAAAATAGGGCCTATTGCTTACCAACAAATAACCACAGCCTCAGCCAAAATGCAATAAAGGCTGCTACAGCCAACATCCTATAATCATAAAATCACAACTGTGCCACCTTGTGCTAACATGCTTTTGGGATATTATACTATCTTTATGTTTTACCCACCTTCACTGGTATATTAACAGGTTTTAATACTAGCTGCAAATAATATTGAACTTTCTGTGTTTGAGGTGTGAAATCAGAAATCCAAGTATTTCCGCATATTTGTATTTTTTCATAGATGATGCACCATCTCGACTCTTTTTTGCTTCTGTAAATGTGGAATGCATCTCAGATGTTTGTCCATCTCTTCCGGGATGAGTCCCCTGCAAATTTAACAGAAACAAAATAGATTGAATAATATTTTATTTATGCTAGGTTCCTTGCAACTGGAGACTCATACAAGACAATCTCCTTCAGTTATCGAGTTAGGAAGTCAACTATAGTGAGTATTGTACCAGAGGTCTGCCATTCCATCTGGCGTCAACTCCAACCTCTGCATATGCCAGTTCCACAGGAGGCGGACTGGAGGGCAATGGAAAAAGCTTTCAAGACCAATGGCAATTTCCCAACTACATTGATGCTATAGATGGTAAGGTCTCTAGAGGGCGCTGCTCGGTAGCGACCACTATTGGCATTTCGTGTCCGTCAAATGTTCTACATTTTTGTGAGTGTCTTTGTCTTATTTAGTCTTTCCAACACGTGGTGTTAAGGCTATGGAGCAGTTATGATCCGGTGCATGCTGTTATTTCTGTTTCTGTCTCGATTTTTGATGTGTGTTTCTGCCTACCATACGGCGCCGAGTCGACTGGTGACACCGTATGAGGTCAGCATTATTTGAACTACAACCACGGTCATCGTATACAGTGGCGGATCCAGCCTGCTCCACAAGAAATCAAACCCAGGAAAAGAGGGAAACGTGGAGGTATACGGAAACGTACCAGAGCTCGACGGTCGAATCCACCTGTACCGACCATTTTGCTTGGTATGGTAATGTAAGATCTCTAACAGATAATATGGATGAACTTAGTGCGAGCTAGTCTTGGTGCAAGACCGTCTCGTTTTTAGCCGCGAGAGTGCGCTTACCACGAATCGCCGCATTTTCGTCATCGGCGCGGTCGGCTGGCCCAGTCTTGGGAAACTCGTATAATTCGCTTCCGAAATCGGGAGCGAATTCATGTACTATAACCAATACCAGACTTTTCAGAGCTAGCAGTCGTAATTAGCATGCAGTTTATGCGCGTGTTCCAAACAAATAGGCGCATGCGCACTGAATTCGCTCCCGATTTCGGGAGCGAATTTCCCAAGACAGTCTTCTGGATTACTGGGCCAGCCGCCTGCCACGCGCCGATGACGACTGCGGCGTTCGTGGTGAGCGCCATCTCGCGGCTAAAAAGGAGACGGTCTTGCACCAAGACTGTGTGCGAGCACGCGGTATACCTCCACGAATACCGTGAAACATGATGTCTTATGTGTTTCTCTGAAACCTGGCTTCATGAAAACATTCCTGATAGTAGGCCTACTGTAGACTTGCCAAACTTTAATATTGTCAGAGGAGATAGATCGTCGGACTCTGGAAAATCCAAAGGCGCGAAGGTGTATGTTTGTATATAAATAATGCCTGGTGTAATAATTGGTCGGTAAAATAAAGAATCTGTACCCCTGATTATGAGCTTTTAACTGTTGGAGTGAGACCCTACTATTTGCCCAGGGAGTTCAGTCAGCTATTATGGTCGTCTATTTAACCTAGAGCGAATTTTCAAACCGCAAGTGAGGCAATTGCTTCTAGAATTCAGCGACTGAATACCTCACTCCGCTAAATTTTGTGTTGGAAGATTTTAACCACTGCAGACTTGATCAAGTACTGCCCTCATATCATCAGTTTATTAGTAAACCAACGAAAGGGGACGCAGCCTTGGACCTACATGCTATGGCAATATCGCATCTGCATATAAAGAAAGGGTGTGTCCAAAGCTGGGTAACTCTGACCACAACATTATTGCCGTCGTACAAGCAAGCCCTGAAACGATCAAAGCCTACTACAGTGCAACCCGTAGTTGGTGTACCGAATCCAAAGAACAACTGCGTGGATGCTTTGAGTGCAGCGATTGGAGTGTTTTGGTGGACGGCACAGACTCAATAGATACTATTGTAACGATTGTGACCGATTAGGCAGACAAAAAATGTCATGTTGGCGTAACCCGACCTACCCTAGAAATACAAGCCGACCCTAGACATTTTTATTGATTTTCAGACAGAAAATAGACATCTAAAGTATAGATATACAATATTATAAAAATTGAAAATGATGCCTTCGATCTTGAATGTCAGTGTAGGCTAGTCTAATTTTAACCGTTTTTTGGGGTACTTTTTTAGGCTATATGTGCAACCAGAAAATGAAACAGTTAATAAGATATACTGTACTGAATGTCTTGCAATATTAAAAAATGTCATTGAATGAACGAATACAGGTGTTGAGCCTTTTTCTTCAATTTGCGTTGTGTTGTAAATCGGGTTGCAGCGTTGAACACTTTTTGGCGGAAGTAAAAAAACACTTTTTTACAAAAACAAAAAAAAATCCCTATCTACCTGCCCTATTTTTTGGGGCCCGTTACGCCAACATACAATTTTTGTTCATGCTTACATCAAATTCTGCACTGATTCAGTTGTACAACGGCTAGAGAAAAAGGTTTACCTTAACAACAAACCGTGGGTATCGCGAGAACTTAAGTCTCCACGCGTCGAGAAGACGAATGCTTTTGCAGCTGGCTAGCTGTACAGAGAGGAAAAGGGAGCTACAAAAGGGAAATCAAACGTCAGTTGAAACTATCTTAGAATGACTACAAACGGCGATTACAGCAGAATTTCCAACAGAACAATTCCCGGGCTGCATGGCAAGCAATGCAAGCAACCACTGGATACAAACCAAAGAAACAACGACTTGAATGCAACAGTGACTTTGCAAATGAACTTAACAACTTCTATTCTCGATTTAATAGTCACGATTTCACCCAGAAAAATGATCTTTTGAAAGACTCTTTGAAAATGAACGCCGCAAATTACAATATGTTATTTAATGAGATTGATGTAAGACGTATGTTTTCAGGCCTGACCAATAACAAGGCCTCAGGACCAGACGGTGTAGTCAACAGAATTTTGAAAATAATTATGTAGTCATCAACTCTCTGGTATTTTTACAAAAATATTTCAACTGACTTTAGACAGAGGAGTCATTCCACAAATGTGGAAAACCTCTATAGTTCCTGTTCCGAAAAGCAGTAAGGTTTCAGTTTTGAACGATTACCGTTCAGCAGCAGTATAATGAAATGTATTGAAAAACTTGTTTTGAATTTCCTTCTTAAAGATGCAGGATCTTATTTGGATAAGTTTCAATTTGCATACCGAAGAAATAGGGGGTTGATGATGGGGCACTAGTTTATCTTCATAAACTGTATAGTCGCTTGGACAATCCAAAATCTTATGCTAGGCCTATCATGGGCGTGTGCAGGATTTTGTGTTGAGGGGGCTGAGGCATAATTTTATTGTTGAGTGCAAGTATATAGAGCGAAACCAGCCTAGGTAGCGGAGCGTATAACGGCGTGGGGTGCAGGGGCCCGCTTAGGGGGCCCCAAGTGGGGTCCAGCGGCAGTGCCCTCTGGAAGCTCGTGGGTTTTCAACGTTTTATATCCACGAAAACGCCCCAAACATTTTTCTTGTAATTTTCAAACTAGTTTTGCTAAACAATTTTCTCATGTTTCCTGAGGAAATGTGCCTCGGTTTCCTCTGGTGACGTGGGTTCCAGGGGCAACGCCCTGCCGGGGGGTCCAGGGATCAGAGCCCCCTGAAAGTTTGTGGGTTTTCAGCGTTTTAAATTTCTGAAAACGCCCCTCCTCGCACAATATTTGTGTATTTTTCAGACTAGTTTCGCCAAAAAAATTCAGGATTTTCTCATGTTTCCTGAGACAATTTGCCCCTGTTGCCCCTGGTCGGGTCCAGAGGCAACGCACTGGCGGGGTCCAGCGGGCAGAGCCCCCTGGAAGTTTGTGGGTTTTCAGCGTTTTAAATCCCTGAAAACGCCCCTCCTCGCATTATTTCTCTTGTATTTTTCAGAGTAGTTTTTCTATTAAAAAAAATAGTTTTTCTCATGTTTCCAGAGAAATATTGCCCCTGTTGCTTCTGGTGGGTTCCAGGGGCAACGCCCTGCCGGGGTCCAGGGAACACAGCCCCTGGAAGCTCTTGGGTTTTCAGCTTTTTCAATCCCGGAAAACGCCCCTCCTCGCAAACTTTTTCTTCTATTTTTCACACCAGTTTTGCCAAACAATTTCCGGATTTTCTCATGTTTCCTGAAAGTTTTCTAAAACTTGCACGTGGAGATGTAGAAACACTTGCGGGTCTTTCTGGCCCGATTTCTCATACAGAAAGTGAATAAATGTATAACAAATCTTATAGTACAGAGCTCTTTCAGAAACAAATACTTTCTGCATAATGTAATCGCATGTGTAACTTTTTGAAGCCAAAGAAGGTAAAAATTCCTAGGCCTAATGGTACCCTTGGGCGTAAATCCACGAGGTAATGCTATTGTCCAGGGGGGTCGCCCCTAGACAATAGCAACACGTCGCGGATTTACATCTGTGATTTTGGTCCCAGTTTTTGGAGAATTACCGGTATGCATAACTTGTCTATACGTTCAACATGTAATTTACGTAATTACGTATATACGTAATTGTTGGAGAATTACCGGTATGCATAACTTGTCTATATACGTTCAACAAGATTTAGTAGTGTTGAACGTAGGCTAGTTATGCAAAAAGGAGCCAAATTGCATCGTCCTTGGTTTTGCATAGGCAACAGGAATATCCCTGTGAATTGTGAGCATGGCGTATCCATTGAGGCGTCTTTCTTTCTTTTTTGTCTCCTTTCTTTCTTCCCTTTTTTTTTTTTTTTTTTTTTTTTTTTTTTTTTTTTTTGGGGGGGGGGGGGGGGGGGGGGGGGGGTGGGGGGTTTTAGCCCCCAAAGCCCTCCCCCCCTGTACACGCTAGTGCCTATAGACTAACTTGTTGGCGTTACCATAAAGTTTGAGCCACCATCGATTTGTTCTTATTTCAACTAGGCGTAGGCGTATTTAGTTACATGTTTATTCATTACGTTTACTGTGTGTGTATGTAGTCATGACGTGTCTGCGTCGCCTGAACCATCAAATAAAGCATTTTAAATGTTGACCAAACATGCTTACCACTGCATTCAATCCTTTCTCCTACTCCTTCCAAACATCTTGCTTCTCACAGATGTCCTTGAACAATTTGCCGCATTTGTTGTACAGAATTTTGTTTTTTCTATTTCTAAAATAAGTTTTTCGTCGTTCATTTTATTTTTTGGAGAAGTGGCGGCCCGCGTGACGTGTTACTTAATCTTAACACTGATTGGTCAAAATAAAATATCGGATCTTTCTTGCCTGGAAAATTCGCTCTGGAATTGATTAGAACGATATGTAGCGCCCCGCCTCTTATTTTCGTTCACGTTATCGTATGCTGTGTGACTAGTACCATTCGATAAAACGGGGAGCGATTTATTATCGCCCTCGGTTTCAGCGGCAGCACCCCGATCTCGACGACGCCGTTGTAGTTCGTCCTCCGACCACTCAGGCTCAAACATGTATGGTTCAAATTCACACTATTCCGAAGAGTGAATGGATAAAAAAAATCTCCGGCGAATAGTATGTACAAAATAAATATCAACACAAGTGAAAGGAGTCTAGTGCTGGTGGCGCGCGTTGTTTATTGCATACATACATGTACGTACGTGTACGTACGTGTGTGAAGGAAGGGCCGTGATACGTCACGACTCCCCGATTCTCGGGAAATCACGCACAGAATCTCGCGAACAATGGCTGCGCCCATACTTACAGAAAGCAGACATTCAGCGGTACATGTAGTAATAATAGTCATCAGCTCTATCTTCAATTGGTTTCTTCGGGCTTACGAGCTATAGTGATTAAATTCACTTTCGAAGAATCCTTGGTTTCAATACCAAAAAGTAATAATAATAATAATAATATTAATGATTTGGCGAAACAATAGTACTCCTTTAAGTCCGTAAAACCACGGCATATATGAGATGAGGGCGCAACATTATCACATCGAATAATAATAGATAACCAATGAGACGTCACATATTTTTCTCATTTAAACGAAATCTTGTTTTCTTTTGTGATGTCATATCGTAGTTCTGTAGGGATTACTGATGAATACTCATCGATAAAGTGCCTGCTTCAATCACCGTGACCAGAATGATATCGAATACTTATATGAACTAATCCAACCTTTTGACGTGAAATGTGACCTTTTTGGAAACAATAATTACAGGAAACAGCTCAATCCCAGTCTTTATTTTGAGATAACTGTAAAGATACTCTCGGACGCCCTATAGGACTGTCTTTAACCCCAAAAATCTTATAAATATCCCATCAATGCGTGGTTGACCCCGAAATAATATTAAAGTGACACACAGCCGCAGGCCCATTTTTTCCTACTTTCTAGGGGAGGGGTTGTGATGATAATAATAATAATGTGTATATTCAGCACCGAATTTTCGTGAATCAACCCGTGAAGCAACGTGGTCAGTTGGGAAATAGGCCTAGCCTTGTAACCGCGAGGTGCGCCACGCTGTTTCACGGGTTGCTAATTCACCCCTCCCCACCAGCGGTGGCGCTACTGGAGGGCAAGGGGGGGGGGGGAAATTCCCCCCAGTTATTTTGTTTGCCCCCGCCCCCCTCGTTCGCTCCCCAGTTTTTTCCCGATGGCAGAAATTGAGTTTAATCCCGAACCATTGCACCCAATTTGTTACATTGTTGTTTGCGCTGTAAATAATAAACTCAATTTCATCCATCATAATTAGCTGGCACCATCCAAAAAGCCCAATACACTTTCCATGTAGCCCGTCAAAGTGGTAAGTCAATGCTTTTCTGCAGTACAAAATTACATTATAGATTTTTTTGTTTGCCCCCCCCCTAAATTTCAGTTCGCCCCCCCCT
>JAVCKS010047112.1:9499-25642 GCA_032273685.1 Pteraster tesselatus
ATTGCGGTTTGTGTATTTATAGCATGTCGCTATAGAAGCGTCCCCCCGGCGTGTACAAACTACGTTCATAAAAACCTTCACCGGCAAAAACCACGACTATTTTTGATCAATTACAGCCGTAAAACCAACGGTAGAAGCAGGTTAACACAGCCCGTATAGGGAATGGATTGTTCCGTTTGAGGGCCCCGCGTTTATTGGATCACCTCGGGACTGCCACATTCCCGCGGGGGGAAACCGAGTGCAGGAAAGGGGAGGGGGATGCGAATAGGGTGACGAATGACAGCCGGAGGGGAACCGGGAAGTTGTACAAGTACACGCAGTCCAATCACACTGGGTCATATCATACGTCAACAAGAATTACTCTCCAATAAAAACGAAGGTATTTTTTTTTCTTCTCCTGCGAGGCGCAACCTACAAACCTGCTTGACATAATAAACCTCTTTTCCGCCAAACGAGAAACTCACTGCTATTTGGCGGGAAATGCTGACTTGGATCTCTGCCAAGTGCAAGAGAACGGGCTGTATAAAAATCAAACTAGCCAAGAGGTTAGAGTTCACTGCGTGAGCTCTTGTTACTTCACGCATGTATGCATATGTATAGATATACCTAAAGGACGTGGGTGTGTACGGAATTACGAATACGCGAAGGCACATAAAGGCAAACAAAAAATAATATTGAACGAGTTTTTAAACAAGAGAATTTAAACAGTAGCAAACCGAATCAAATTTAGGCCGCTTGGCATCGACAACGATTTCGCTTGTTGTTCTACATTAACGCCGTATCAAAGTGTTTATACACGTAGAAACTATGTGAAGATTTTCTTCTCGCGTGTCATCTCTAGCGGGCACTCTATAAAAACAAATCCGATCGCCTCAAAGAAAAAGACTCTCTCATGTCTTGTCTGCGATCTAGTTGCCCCGTCTGCGTGGACTTCCCCGATCGGAAACTCAGACCCAGATAGTCTGAACTACCAGGATCATCATAACCGAACGCAACTTATCCCAGGGTTACGTGCGTAATATAAATCCCTCCCCCCCCCCCCCCCGTTACAATGACAACGAAACCATATAAATTATCCCTCTGGATCAGTTCAACAGTAGTTCAACAGCCAGGAAATACCTTTTGGCAATGCAATTAGTAAACCAGTTCGACCGAGGGTACAAGCCGTGTTACATATTTCCGCCGAGTGGTCAGTCATGCGGTTTTTGTTTTTATAGAACGCTCTTGTGCCGTCCTCCTCGGCAAAGAATCGATCAGAGATATGCCACTACGGCACGCAACATCCAGAGCACAGAACTATTACCGTACAACAGAAAGGAGTGCCGGTTATTCTGCGCAAAGCACGCGAGAGCAAAATACGCTAGAAACTACAGGGCTCGGGCCCTAAAGCAAATCTTAACATTGACAACAAATCACCGGCACCATATCATAGCTGTTTCCAAGTGTCTCCCCCATCATATGAAACGCTCTTGCACCATCAGTTGGATTGAAAGGTGTCACCAATTCGATACAGACAAATTTACGGTCAAGTCTGACCCGGATGCCAGATCGGTAATAATAATAAAAGGTGTCATGTACAAAGTTGAGAGAAAAAACAACAAGAATGTTAGGTTTGTGAGTATTTTATATTTTGCGTTTTACGCAGCAAATTTCTCATTATTACTGATACAACAATCCGCTTCGATTAAACTTGCTTGCGGTCGGGCTCATTCGAAATCAGTTCCGAGTGTCAATTTGAAATTGTTCCGACTGAATTTGTAACAGCTGTAAGCGCTGATAGAAACGGAATATTTGAAAGCATGGAACAGTCAACAACCAGGAGAGGAGGGGACGGGGAGAGGGTGAGCTAAGAGAGAGGGGCGGGTAAAAAAAAAATAAGAGAAACAAAAAACAAGACGAAAAGGAAGAGGAATTCAAGGCTGAACTTGGACGGTTTTTATCTCGAGTTGTGCTGTCCTCACTTCTTAATCCCACGTCTTGTCTCGGGAAGGAAATACCGGGGTGATGTATCAACAAGCTGTTAGGAGTTGAAAAACGTGATTTTGTATGCTGGGGGTGGGGAGGAGGGGGGTTATGAAGGGGTGGAGGGGTAGGGAAGGGGACCCTGCCGCAGGAGGCGATTATAGCAGTCAGCAGAGGGTAGTGCCTAGTAGCGGGTTACTCACGGGCGGACGCGATCACGGAGGGGCGATGTAAGATGTTTTAAGGTCATGGACGTTTACGGGGAGCTGCAGTGGGGAGACGACAACTGTTGATGGGCCAAAAGGGGGTGTAGGGCAGTGACGGCACAGATTTGGCTAGATAGAGCATTGGGATTGGAGGAGGGGTAATATGGGAGTAGGGAGTGCATCATATTATGTGAGCTAAACGATTTCTTAAGATAAATACAAAACACGAAAGACGGCTTCCTAATGTTTCGCGACATGGTTCTGCCAAACTTCGGCAGTTAAATTAATAATATTAATGATAATAAATAAAAATATTTTTCGATTTGAAGAGGACTCCATATACGTCTCAGCAACCATTTAAGTTAGAAACGCCAATAAAGCGCGAATTCGCAATAGCTGCGGCATAGAGGGCGCTGTTGCACGCGCGCAAACAAGTTTGAATGTGGAATGTGCATGCACCGATGACGTCGACGTCGACGGTTTGTGCGGCGCCGATTGGTCAATCCGCCACCGAGATTTCTCATAGTATGCGCAGATCAGTGGTATATGTGTGATCTAGTACACGTCAGTCTGCCTGCTATAAATGTGTTTGTTATTACTAATGGAAACCGCATTCAAGCGGAAATGTAACCCTCTGATAATCAACTCCGACGGGACATGTACGCACAATTGATACCGGGCTGATCGATGTCAGAAATATGGAGCGCCAAGAATGGATCATAAGGATACTATCTGTCAAGGTTATTCTATTATAGCGAATTGATTTAAGCCTATAGCAGGTGCAACCGCGACATATACACGAGGTTATTGTTTGTACGGTGACGTCATGTTAATCGACGTTTCGGTTACAGCATAGTCTAGCTGTCATAGCTACCGAAGGTTATCCGTATATCGAAATTGCCGTTAACTGGTTCTTCGTAGAATCACAGTTTGAATTAGAGTACATAGAATTAGAAAAAGACAAGATAAAATCTCGTGCACTAACGAGGTTGCTGTCAATTCGTCGGCCGTTTAAAGCCGAGGGAAATACTGCAAAACAAAAGCCCCTTAAAAACAGTCAATATTCGAACCGTCTGCCTCGCACATATCACTACCTCGCCCATCTATCACGCGGCCTCGCATAATCACACCGAAGACCTCGCATATCACGATCTGATAGGACTGATAGGAAAGCTTTAAAAAAGAAGAAGAACAAAAAAAGTAGACCGCTAGCTGTGAGTCACCCAGCGTGCGCGACGCACGTCGGCGGAGGATGGCCAGAAATTTGCGTCGATGACACAACTCACGCGGAGTGCGCCACTGAGTTGAACGCACCGCGGTGAGACTATAACATTATCAGTCAGTCACTGCTAGAAGGGCCGATTCATCGCCGCACCGATCGGGCGACCGGTCACTCAACCCTATAAGAGGCTGTCGGTATCACCCGTCGATATACGCGACACACACACACTCACACACACACACAGAAAGAGAAGCAATAAAAAATCCGAGCGCCAGGAAATATAATTTATAAACGCCGACTCCTGGCTGTTCATAATGCAAATAGAATTGGAAAATCTCGCGCATTTTTCTCGGGCCGGGCGACAGTTGTTACGATCGCCAATTACAAAACGGTATGAAATCTCATTTGAAGCCAATGTCTGCCAATATATACACTCACATAAAGAGCTATACCGCCGTAAAAAAGATCGTAACCTAAACCTGCACGGTGCAACGGCCCATGCTCTAGCGCCATGCCTCAACATTTGAGAACAGCGTTCAGGGAGGGAGTGCGCCCCCACCGATCACATCCAAAGAGAGTTACGAATCAAGTCATGTAGCGTGTATGTCGTCGGAACGAACCTTTGCAAGGTCGACATCAAAATGATACACCCTGTCCTCCGAGTTGAGTCTTATTAAGTTAGTGGAAGAGGGGAGGCAGTGCGGGTTTTGCGCAATAGGCGCGAGGGCGGTGCCGGATGACTAGCGCCACCAAGTGCACGGGGCGGAGTAACTCGGTAACCCGAATGTCTAGCCAGGTGCCGATTTCGCAGACCGATTTCACCTCGGAAAATAATGTTTACATTTGGGTAGAGTTTGCCCTTGCTAGTCTTAGCTCGATACTTTCTTGTTAAACTTCATTATTGGCTGCCGGCAATAATCCATGATCTGTAACTACACGTGAATTGATTTAACATTATTTCCCCAGGTGAAATCCGTCTGAGATTTGACCGTCCATCTTCAAAGATGGCGACCTTGATAAACAATTGACAGTGATTAAACTACAGCGCTCATGATGTGGGCCAGTCCTTTGTCGTGAGACGGCACAAAGGACCACCGAAATGCCCATGGCAGCAAATTTTGCCGTACACGGTGTCTGCTAAAACATGGCTATTACGCAGCGTGTATATCTTTATAAAACAACTGATATCTAGATTCTCTTCGTCTGTGAATGAGAGAAAATAACTGGGTCTGGAACTAGGCGTATAACACGCTACTGCATAAACGATACTTCCGCAGCAGAATGTCACGAACGACCTCAATTACGCGAATCATCGGCTTTGGATATATCCGACCTCCCAGTGGTGCAACAGCACTGGTGACTATACTAAACTATATTATAGTCGGCGTATAAGCGGGGGGTACCAAGATGGCGGTCTGATGACGTCAGCCAAGGAGGCGCCACCACCAATGCAGTTGATGTGGACAGTTAATAATATGGCGCCTCACCGGTTGAATCCAGCAGATGCCATCTTGGAACTCCTTCATATACCAACTGGGTAGACAATTTACGGATAATGTGCTTCAATCACCGTTGTTAAACAAACACACGTCGGCGTCCGAGGTATACCGTTAAGTTCATGGGTGCAAGGGTACGCTGCCCTCGAGTCGTTACGAGGTCTGCTCCCAAGCTCAGCACCGGTTTCGGGAGCTAGGCCAAACAGACCATAGATTATAGCTGGGACAAAGCCAAACAGCGCCGTCCACAGGACACGCCGCAACTGATGGGGCGTTAACACGAACCGCACGTCCTTCTAATATTATGTCCGTTTCCGGATTAGTGCGGTATTTGCGCTGCTGTAGCTAGCCGGGGACTTGTTCGACCACAACCAAATCAGATATCGACCCAACAAGTTTACCTTTTCTAGCGAGTATTCGTGCGAACTCAATTGAACGGGGTGTGTATTTATACGCTGTTTATGTACATGTACATGCATATTGGCGAGATCGACTTGTGACTATTTTGTTATTTGCAGCTCAGTTTACGCACAAAAAGCGTACACGTTTTAGGAATGTCCAATCGCCCACGGTTCAACTGATAGGTAAAATATGCGACCGTCAGCTGCATGATTCCAGGGCGACTGTACTCTAATCAAATCACAATCTTCCTAAAGGATGCGTGGACGTTTAATGAAACTGCTGCTAAAAACAGAAGCATTCAACGTCGACTCGCTATACCTGAGATTTGCGTATAGTACAATGCAGACAATGCATATTATACCCTAAAGCAAGCATACCCACGTAAACTCTAAAGTCCTCGGGAAACCATTTCTCGGCAAAACTAACCACAATACCGATTGATCTTTAATAACAATATCACATCTTTAAATCATAAAAAAGTCCGGTACTGGCTTTGAGGAATGAAAAAAAAAAAAAAATTTATATCATCCCCAAAATAACGTGGCGAAAACATGTTTTCATCTAACCGTAAGTATTATAAAGTTATTGAAGGAAATTAAAGGTAATATCCGTTTAGAAGTGGAGAGAAACAAATGCTGGATGAAACACTGGCGATATAGTCACAGATCGGAAGGCTTGATATAATGCACTCATGCAGGCGCTGGATCGAGGTTCGAGAAGTGGCGTAACTTCAGGAAGTTAAAACAAAAACCACAGATAATGACACGTTCTTCTTCATCTTATACGCTTCGATTAAAGCTTGTTAACACGGCTTTAAACCCACCACAACGGACTGCGTCGTGGGCTGACATAATTTAGCTTTGCTAACCGCTAGTGGGTATATATGCATCGTGAGAGGAAGGAGTTACGGCTTGAAATGGTGGAAGGAAAACCTCAGACTGGGGGGAAACCCAATTCTTCACATGTCCGCCCCCTGGATTCGAACCCGGGTCTTCCAGCGGTGAAGGCGAGGGAAGTACCGATGCATATAGCCTGCGACTATAGCCTGCGACTCCGCACCGCACATGCCGTGGCTTTGTTTGGCCAGCAAGATTAGTCGCGATAGCTGAATACTGCCGAATATCACTACACGGAGGTCAATATGTATGTCTTATGAAGTTCAGGCCCAATAAAGTGAAGAAAAAAACCCCCAAAACACGAGGTCAGGGACCGAAAACCCCATTCACACGTATGTTCGAACCCCGGGGACATGCGGTGGTAGGGACGAGGAAGGTACACTGCTGAACAACCGGGTCCCCGGATAGAGATTCATACCGTATATGAGACATAAAGACTACCGCATATAATTACGGCTTTAAACCTAGACCGCCCTACGCAGCGTGCATATGCCACCGAGTCTACACCACAGGGACAAGCCGCGCAGTGCTTGGACAAGGGGGGAGGGGGGGGGGGGGACATCGGACATGATGCCACTTGACTGACTCACGCTAGAGATGGGAAACGTGGCAGGAAACTCAATTGGTTTAACTCTTTCTTTAACTGGGGTTAACTGACAACCTAAATACGCACCGAGCGGCTGGATATCAGCCAGCGCGACGACAGATAATACGAACGTCATGAAAATGACGAAACGTAATTGTATAGGTGTCTGAATAGGTAAGTCCCCGTTGATCGCTGGGGACAACTGGTGTTTATTCGTGATGTATGTTCCGTGTCGATGCCTCTTTTGCACGCCGGCGCGTGTCTAGGCTTTGGGTAAAGAATAATACCACGATTGGCCCAACATGGCGCGCCATAAAATCGGCGGTATCATGTGACCCCCATCATGAATATCGTTTCGGATCTCTTTTGTGGCCAACCGGCACAGCCGAGTGTAGGTTAAAACGGCACAACAGCTCACAGCAGATGGTTTTAAACAATGATCCGGGCATGCCCGAAACAAGAAGCAATAAAACATGGCGGCCAACAAGACCTAACGACAGTTCCATCTGCTCCGCGTGACCTACACCGTGACCCCACTGACGAGCCGCGCGTCTACGTCTAGGCACAAGACACTGATGACGAGATGTCTGGAGCGCATTTTTTACTAATGGAGGAGGGACGGAGGGAGGGAGGCGCAATAATTCCTACGTGCAGTAGTAAACTATGATCAATCGGATCGCCTGTAAACGACCTATTTAATGTTGCTTTCAACTGGTTCGACTGTGGAACCTTCTACTTGTGTGTGCTTCAATTGAAGCTAGTGGGTCTGCGTGAGAGGAAGGAGTTACGCTTTTGAATGGTGGGAGGACACCCACAGAACTATAGGAAAACCCACGAAGTCAGGCAGGGACCGAAAACCCAATTCACATGTCAACCCCCCCCCCCCCCCCCTGATTCGAACCACGAGTCGAACCCGAGTGCACTAGCGGTGAAGGCGAGGAAAGTACCAGTGCGCCACATGGGTCCCCTTGAAAACCTTCGAGCGGCGAGTCTATTCGTGGACAAAATCGTTCCCGTTTACGGTTTTACGTGCGAGTACAACGTCTTGCACGGTTAGCTGAATTGTGAAACGAATAATAAGATAATGATAGATATACGAATTTATTATTCAAAGGTATAGAGAGAGTGATTACATCGACAAAACTTGTAACCGCCTCACAGAAGGTCAGCTCTGGGGAATGAAAGTCACGTCACCGATATAAAGCCACGGAGCTCATAACGAGGTCAAAGAGTGAGGGGAGAGGTCAAAGAGTGAGGGGAGTTGTCACAGTGAACGGTGAGCGTGAGTTTGTGGAAGGATCGTTTTTGTTAGCTAGGAGTCAACCAAGCGAGTTCCCTTTTGGTCTCAATCTGGGGACCGACCACCACCACAACGCACGGTTCTCCTTCAACCCCCCTCCCTCTCCCCCCTCCCCCTCCCGACACGTGTTTGAAATCCTCCCACAGGCCCCATCTTGCTGAGTGACGCGGTTAAATGCTTGCTGGCAATGAATCACCAACACGTAATGTGCGTATCCACACGTACCCGGACGGTAGGCCGGCGGCGTAACATAACGTCGGTGGGAACAGCGGTGTCTCATTTTCGTTAATTAGCCGGTGTTTATTTTGGAGGAAATGTTCTCCAGTTTGATGAACCGACGGCCAAACTGGTTTGTCTTCGCACGGAGCATTCTCACCAATACACAATTGTATTATGTTTCCTTTGAACATCCGCCAGCCAACATAACAACTTCTGATCGTATCCTTCGATAGCTGTTATGCCGCCAACTAAAAGTAATTTTATATATACAATTAAACATGCATTGCTCCACCGATATAGAGAAAAAAAACCGAGGCTGAGTTTTACTACTGATTTTGCATGCGGGAAAGTCCGTGATATAACCTCTTCTGAACAGCGAGTAGTTTATTAGTAATACGCCTACTTTAACTTTCCACAATTTTTATCAGTTCGCTATCAGCATGAACAAAAAACTGGCCCGTCAATCGACGCCGTCTGCTGTCGTCGTTTTCATACGACATTCCTTGAGCGAACTCCGATGGTATATACGATCCTTTCACGCGTGCATAAGCGTTGGTGGATAATTACTGGACTTCTTGCCTGTAGCATCTTTAACTGCAATACGACGTATGAAAACAAATATCTCACTCGAATTTACAACGACGCCAGAGCGTAAGTTGACGCACGTCTCGGTTTCTACCCGAAGCGAGGTTAACTCGTCGGTCGAATCACAGCTAGACCCCGCATTGATTTATTTTTGTGTCATGGTGCTATCCGCTGTCAGTTACTGGTGCGTCGTGGATCATTGGGGTTTCGTACGTCGGGGCTAAAACGCCGGAGATAAACAATTTTTCAAAGAATGCAATGTTTCTAATCATCAATTTTTTCAAAAACGCATAAAACGCAATTTCGGTGGCCAGGGTTTGGACAAAACGGCGAATACAGGTTACTATTTTACCAGTTTACCTATCGGTTAATTACGGTTGTTGCAAGCAAATTCAGCAGAGGCGCTTGGATGGTGGTTTTGTTTGTCATTGCACAAGAACATAATAGCAATAAACATCATAAAAATCAGAAAAACTTTCCTATTGAAACGATGCTTGTTCCCGGTCCCCCGATCGATCCTAGTAATTAGTACAGCAAAAATGTTCCACAACTTCGCAAGAAAGGGTGCGGTAATCTGCGAACTGATTCCCCAAGGTAAACGGAATCGTCCGATTCCTGTCTGAGATACCTGGTCGTTATAATGAAGTACAGAAGAGAGATAGACTACCGGTTTACATCCCCAAAAGGAGAAGGTTGATGTATATCAACTGTCGCTTTGATAGTCCTGGCGGCTCGTCAGTCGTGAAAGCCTCGGAGGATGAATCGCGGCTGTAATACGCTGTATATATCATTCTCCGGCACAGTTATATTTATATACAGTCTGTCGAGGGGTGATGTTGTTTTAAAATGTCTAATGAGACTCCGCGGACGAAACGCGTCCAATCTATACCGTTGAAATGTTAACGGGGCGTGCATATTATGTGCAAACACGACGCACGTTACGGTATCATCGGTCGGGGCAATTGAGTCTTGTAAACAAAGTAATTAAAAAGTGGTCGTCACGACGCCGGCAGAACCATCTCTGAAAATAAAGGTGCATCGTAGTTTTAACCAGAATCATGTTTTTTTTGTTTATATGTGTAGTACATAATGATCTATGAGCTAAACAGAGATGCAAACGGGATTTTTGTGTTCTATTACGTCATCACCTAATACGGCAAACTCCAAAAGGTAACTCGTTGGCGGTTTTCCTCTCGCAAAACTGCAGAATCTTTCGCTTACGCTGACCCCGAACACTATTGAGGTATAAGATGAGCAAAACTGTACCGACAGCAGATACAGACCCGTGTGGTACAAGTTTTAGAACGAAATGCACAAACCCACCATCTATACGATAACACTAAACAGAGTCAGTTCACAGCCGAATAATTAGTTCTTCCCATATTAAACGCTTGGTGGCGGCAGATTCACGCCACTGTCTGAATTGAACGCCCATTATAATCTAAGGTCCATTAAATACAGCACCCGTTTATTTAAGCAAGCATTTGACGATGTTCGCGGCACAGTATCCTCTCTCCATTAGTAGTAGGCAATGCACTTAATAGTATTTTATAATCAATCGAATGCCGTGCGGCAGGCTATATATACATGTACATGTATTGAGTTTTCCCTGTCTCTCGCGGGTCATTCAACTATGCGGTGGCCGATCCGCGAATTAATTTCCCCCACAAACGACATGTGGGTTCCAGGTTCGATCCCGGAGCTGTTTTCATTAGCCGTTTGCATTATCTTTTATATGTTTTATGATATATATATATATATATATATATATATATATATATATATAAAATAAGCATATAACTACAGAACCTGAGGTTTGAAGGTTGTTTTTTGTCAGGGAAGGAGTTATTATATAATAAGCCATAAACAGCCAATCACACGGCTAGAAATATCTTCTCGGAATGTCGTTTTGGGGGAAGGTCTCCTGTCGTATTTATGGACGCATCTCGGTATCCATTTGAGGGAAACGTATAGTTACTTCAGATGCCGTTCAGATTATGCATCACGATGGAATTTATCATCACAGACCGCAACACAAATATTGGAACCTCCGCCTGAAAGAATCGTGTACCGCAAGTGGATCTATCATTGACGCCATCAGCTGTCAAATTCCTCTAAATGTTCCACACACAAAAACAACGGCGAGGGAGATCAAAAACTGGGTGTTAATATATATACCCTGCACATGACGCCGAGATTTTGCAATTGCAAAAGGAACATGTAGGCCGATTAAGTTTACCTACTTCAACCTTCGACGGCGCCCTTACTTCCGTCACGTGGGTTTCCATGAAAAACGGCGAGAGGTGCCGCTGGTCTTCGTGTGGTGTGAACCCGTGGTATGGTTAGCTGAAATTTGGCTTAGTTTAATGCCGGTCTAACATCCGTTGACAGAAATAGCTTTTCCCCTGCTCCACGCAATGTTCAATGGGGGGGAGGGGGAGGGGGCGGTGATGGGGGGAAACGGTTGGGGTACCGTCGGATCTATTCGGAACGGGGATTCGATATGAAGTCACACGGTTGTGACGAAGACAAGAGTGGATACAAGCGCGGGCCTTCATAGTGAACGGTGAGCTTGAGTTTGAGTGCGCACGTTGGTGAGATCTTACTGGTACTAGATCGTTAGCTAACTGACCAAGTGACTAGACTAGTGTCAACCAGTTGAGTTACCTCCGCGCAAGGTGGCGATGAAAGTAGAAATCGGTCTGAAATCGGACAGTGACGGTTCAGGAAAACTGCCCCGTTAGATTTACCCGAATGTGATTTCCGGGATGTGATCTATAGAAAGCAGCTTATCTACAAATCCAATAAAATCAAACCGCCGGCCAGGAAGGTACCGTACACGAGTCATTATCACACGCACCTTGGTTGCGTGCTTATAATGGTAGGTTATCGGTATACTGTTGTCATAAGGGCAAATAACACCGTAGAATTCCTACGATGACTCAAATCATTAGAACTCGGCTATTTTATTATTTTATGATTACTTTTTGACCATACTGTAAATATTATGGTGGGATCAGATATCACGAATATTCCCGATGAGTGTCCTGATTTGACCCAATCAGCTATTCACCCAAATGGTTATGCGATGTCAAATCGGGAAAACTATCGGAAATATTTGTGATAATTATCTGATGTCAAGTCAGGGCCACCATATGCCACTTTGCACGAAACGTCTAAGTCCAAAACAATCGCTTTCACAAGCCCTTCCACCCAAAACCATCCTCCCTCCTCCATGACATTATACAACCCCAGGTAAACAAGCCCCTTTAACTATTACTGCTCGGCGCAAACTCTCTTTGCAATTGCGCGGAGAGAGCCGAGGCCGAACGTTATCCAACCATAATACCGGTCGAATACGCCGCACCCTCCCTAGCAAAACAGCGTGGTTTGCCAATCAGCTCACCTTATCCCCGGGGAGTTTATACGCGATGCGTGACCACAACGCCACGCTAGATCGGCTCCATTCGTTCTGTGTCACGTAGTTATTGAACGACCCGCGGCATATAACACGCAGCGCACACTGCTGCATGCAATGTGTGACGCAAGTATTAGACTGGCCGTAGTCCTATGAAAGGTATGTGTTTTTCCCTCCGACGCCCCCATGTGATGGATGCATTGTGTGCGTAAGTACGTATGTACAATATACTTGGAACTTGTTATTACCAGCGTACAAATTAACATACAAACAACATGCGTTCAATTTATAACGAACCTTTATAACAATCAACACTTCTTTTTTGACCAAGTTAAACGCCGGTGCAATTTCGTTTACTCATTAAATAGTTTACACCAAACACTGTATGTGTGTCAGTTTAGGGTTCAATTTGATATGTGGATAGCAAAAACTCCACTTACTTAGCAGCTTACTTGGCTAAACTTGTAAAGACCCTTCAGAAATGGCGGAAAAGCGCCCTCTCCTACAAGGGAGCAGCCATTTGAGTGAGATCGGACTGTTCGCTTTAAATATAATTTACAGTACATGTCGTGAAATCACTGTCTCAGGTTAAATCTTATATCGATTTTAAAGTATCTTCCGAGATAGCGCGGGCCGCGTGCAGATCAACCACATACCCAATTACTGAGCATGAGCATCGGCGGTATCTTCCGCGCCCTGCGCGCTCGATGACCAGGGTCCGAATTCCGGGACCAGGGTGCGAATTCCGGGACCACCGTGCGAATCGGATTGTCGCTATCTCTTTCTCTCTCTCTCTGCTTGACCTCGTAGGTTTTTGCCCAGTTTCCCCCGACATAAACCCTAACTTCCGCTCATGATTTTAGACCCTCGTGGCGCCCCAAAACGCCCCCTGTTTTCTTTTGAAAGATGCGAATATTACCCACTCAGCGGGGGACATTTCGGACGACACAACCTTTAAAGACCCCCCCCCCCCCATAAATGTTTACTTTGCCCGACTGCTGCAATCTAACATTCTGGATGTGAATCACGTTTACGACTCACATTATGAAACATTTACATGGAAGCATATACACCTAGCATTGCAGTGGGGCCCGGCTTCGCTGGCCCCCGAGGGCTGCGACTTCCTCTCTAGGCAGAAACGAAACAAATCCATAGCTACGTCCGCCGCGGTATATACCAAAATGAGCGTTCAAGAGGATTTGAACGAGAGGAATGTAATTTGGATTTCAACCGCGCGGTCAACGTTTACTACTTACACACGTTTGGGTGGAAAATTGACGTCCAAAAACCCCTTCCGTCCGAGGCCATGCAGAAGGTAAACGAACGCAACTCCCTCCCCCTCACCCCTCCCCCCTCCCCCCTCCCCACCCTCTCCCTCCCCGCCCCCGCACTCTCGTCAGCTCTAATGCAGCGACGGTTATCTTTTGTTGTGTCAAAACTCAAGTGGCTACGTTCCGTTAAAACCACGGAGCAATGTCAACCGATGCGAAAAGCCTTTGTGCGTTGGCGATCTCAATACCTCGAGCACCAGGGGTTTTGGTCGGACAATCCAACAGGCGAATATTGGGTCGGTGGCCAATTGTGGCGGCGGGGAAGGCTAGCCAGCGCGGTAAAAATAATTTAATAATTTAATACTATTAGTATACGCACTCATAATGGAAAATGCTAGGCTGACCGTGCACGATTTACTAAGTAGCAAGTCGTTTGCATGGTTTGTTTTGTCCAGAAACGGTAAAGGGCAAAAACAAAGGACAACGGATTGCTACACGAGATAGGAACCCCAATTCGAGAGGATCTATATAGCTTTTATCGGAATATTAATCTGATTTGATACACATTAACTCGTAGACATGTTTAGAATAAAGCGGTAAAGTGGGAATTCTAACCTACATTTAAATGAATATTTCGTCGGAATTACTCGGCTGATAATTTCCAGAGCAAGTCACTCTAAAATGGCTATTTTAAAAATACCGACCACTCAGAAGTCAAATACAAACATAGCCCAAGATATTTCAGTTGATCTTCTATTAGGAGTAATTATCCTGGAGCATTTTAAGAATATTCTTAAGACACATCTTTTTAAAATTGCTTTTATTTAGATGTGTTTTAATTCATTCACGTATTCCTTTCGCTGTTTTTGTACGTTGTTTTTAATTAAGTTACGCTTGTGTTTAATTCGTGTAAATTAATTCAATACTAGTATTTGTGCCATTATATCTGACTTTTTGTCAATTTTAAATTATTATC
Organism: Pteraster tesselatus; assembly: GCA_032273685.1. Lineage (NCBI taxonomy): Eukaryota > Metazoa > Echinodermata > Asteroidea > Velatida > Pterasteridae > Pteraster > Pteraster tesselatus. The sequence continues at coordinate 24,039 of JAVCKS010047112.1, forward strand.
TTTTAAGCATTAGATTTTAACTACCAAATTTTTAGCAAAGAATATTTTATCATGCTAATCAATACTTTATTTTTATGACATTTTATTTAATATGTTTAGTTGTTTATGTACAGCACTTTGAGGTCTTTTAATTAAGATGGAAGGCGCTTTATAAGTAATTATTATTATTATTATTATTATTATCCCCATAAAATATCAATTGTATGGCTTTACCTTTTTCGGTAATGTGGAAATTTAGAATTTAAAGTTGGATATCTGGGCATTACGACCAAATGAGTACGCATCATTAAGCCGTACGTACGCGCGCGACGACTCGACGAGTCAATGTGTCAATTTCCACTGACAAATTTCCGTGCGCGTCGGCTACAAAATTGAATACATTTCTGTTCAGGAAAAAACGGCCCACTTTTTGTTACAACGTCCGGCGCACGATCGAACGCGCGATGCAATACTCTTTCCAGCTCCCGCCAAAAACCTTTGTTATTGATACGATTATGCATCCAGATGTATTCATCCGCTGATTTGGGCCGATTTGGGCTGTGGTTGGGGGGGGGGGGGGGGAGGGGTGCTGGCAAGCATGGATCGGTTTAATAAGCCATGCGGGTAGTCGGTGTACGTGCCAGGATTTGAAGTCATAGATCTCACTTGGGAAATTGTAAAGCTGTTGACAATATTGAGATAAACTAGGTTACCACCTTTTTTTTCTTCCTTCGTCCCAAATACTCGGCACACAAATTGTCATTAGTAATGAATTGGAGGCGATATGCAAATGATGCGGGAAGATATTTCAGTATACACTCGATTGCGATTAAAACAGTTTATTTCTTTTCTATCTCTTTTTTTTTTGGTAACCACGAAGAACTGGGGAATCTCAAGGACTTTGTCATGAAAGAACGTGTCCATGCCAGAGCTCACGTAACCAGAAACTGATTTCAACAGCTTATTTTGCAAATTTATATTGGAAAAAATCCGCACACACACGCGCGCGCGCAAGAATTTACTAACACATGGTAATACAGTTTGTACATTGTACACATGGTATTACAGTTTGTACATTGTACCTATCGTCAAAGCTAACACCGCAGATCTTGCGAGGGCATTTTTAATAATGGTAAGATAAAACCCATTATAAATAGATCTAGCGCATGACGATAACAATAACACGGTACCGCAGTACTATCGACATTATCTCCAATAAATAAATAAAGTAGAAACAAAATAAGTAGAATAAATCACCCACGCATTATACGCTGTCGGTTTGTGAATAGGCCAGCGAACAACCTATTTGCACGACTCCCTACAACCCGGCGGGATGGACGCCCGGGTTCCGCCGTCGCAGGTCACAAAAACACGGTCTCTTCAATTGTGTCGGCTGCGCTTGGTCACTGATGCGTTAGAATAATTGAACTATAAACCGCCCGCCATTATTAAAAGGGGAACCTTTGTAAGCAAACTAAAATGACAACATAAATATAAGCAAGCGTCAAAAACCGTACACAAACGTACATAAACGTACACAAACGGCCAATAACGGCAAATAAATGCACACAAATGCAAATAAATGCAAATAAAAGTCAATAAATGTCAATAAATGTCAATAAATA
>JAVCKS010047157.1:0-10423 GCA_032273685.1 Pteraster tesselatus
GCCTGCGTCCCTGCATCGCTCCACGTCTACCCGCGTCAGCCTGCGTCCCTGCATCGCTCCACGTCTACCCGCGTCAGTCTGCGTCCCTGCAACACTCCACATCTGCCTGGGTCAGCCCGCGTCCCTGCATCGCTCCACGTCTGCCTGCGTCAGCCCGCGTCCCTGCATCGCTCCACGTCTGCCTGCGTCAGCCCGCGTCAGCCCGCGTCCCTGCATCGCTCCACGTCTACCCGCGTCAGCCTGCGTCTCTGCAGCGCTCCACGTCTACCCGTGTCAGCCTGCGTCCCTGCATTGCTCCCTGTCTGCCTGCGTCAGCCTGCGTCCCTGCATCGCTCCACGTCTACCCGCGTCAGCCCACGTTAGCCCGTGTCCCTGTGTTGCTCATACCCACATAGGTCCGTACCTACATGTACCTGTACATGTAGGTTCGTACCCTTGTCAACCTCTCCCTACATCAGCTCCAATCTGCTTCACAGGACATGTCCAAAAGTGCTTGGCTTGCACCAATTAATATGGGACCCTGGGGTAGAGTCATGGGTAGAGGACCTAGATGTACAGTACATGAATGTACTTGTAGTGTGTCTGTTTTAATCCTTTCAATTAGGATTACCGTATTTTTCTTTACACAGTAAATCAAAACTTGTCAGCTTTTCTGCAATTTATTGGGTTGGTACCCGTACTTACCGATACTATAACAGTTGATAATCTACTTCTTGTTCACAGGGTAAAACTATGGCAGCATACCAACTCATCTGTCTGTTAGTCGTTTGGGCATGCACAATAACAGCAGCTGATGATGTAGTGGCTCCACTACAGAAGTCTGTGTCATTGGCTGATTCAGAGTGGACAGAGTTTTGGCTAGTTCGTCTGTTCCTAAACATTCTAGGCTATGGGTCAGTGTGCATCCCTGCGTGGTTTATCATCAGATACATCAAACGAACTGGTTACATTGATCGGGGAGGTGAGAATGGTAGGAACATTACAAACTTTATTCAACATTTTTTCATGCTCTGCACGTGCAGCATTGCTATCTGGTGTCGCTTGTTATGTCCACCCATTTTATTATCCTATATCATGAGTGTATATATGGGTGTATCCATAAATTAGGGTACCAATTTGTTAGTGTCCCTGTCACGTTGGGAAATGTACCACCTAATTGCTCTTGATTGTTTAGGGTATCTGCAGTCGTGTTTGAACCACAATCAAAAGTCAATACTAAAATTGTATTATTTAAAATCAAACAATATTATTAAGAGTCAAAATAATGAAATAATAATAGATACATTTCCAAACGTGACAGGGACACCGTCACAAATTGGTACCCTAATTTATGGATACACCCATATGTACATTAGCAATTTTCTTTGAAAAAATCATTCTCCTTGTTTGTGCACACCGCTTCATTTCAACACCTTTTAATGATACGCTTTAATGTTTGCAATGTTTCCATGAACCAAATGCCCTAAACATTATTGAGAAATTTTGATCACTAAAACTAAGGAAGTTCAACCGTAAACGCATAAATAATTATTGTGCATTTTCCGAATCAAAATTTGGTTTTGAAAGGTCATGTGACCTTCGTTTTTTCTTCTAACAAAGCAGGAAAATGGCAAAATTGTCAGGTTTTTACTGGTAATAAAGGATAATAAAGGTACATGTACAATAAAGGATAATAATGGTACAATAAAGGATAATAATGGTACAATAAAGGATAATAAAGGTACAATAAGGGATAATAAAGGTACAATAGAGGATAATAAAGGTACAATAAAGAATAATAAAGGTACAAAAAGGATAATAATGGTACAATAAAGGATAATAATGGTACAATAAGGGATAATAATGGTACAATAAAGGATAATAATGGTACAATAAGGGATAATAATGGTACAATGAAGGATAATAATGGTACAATAAGGGATAATAAAGGTACAATAGAGGATAATAAAGGTACAATAGAGGATAATAATGGTACAATAAAGGATAATATCAGACAACTGATATAGCTGTATTCCTGTAGTATTACCAAATCCCCCAGACTATTGCAGTTGAATAAATTGCCTACTTTGGGTGGTAATATATTATCAGCTGTTTAAAGCCAGATTCTGAATCTGTGGTGGAAACTGAGTATGAAACCGTTTTTCATTTTAAACCCATGACAACAAACTTGTGACCTTTCAGAAAAGAGCTCAGTGACATGTAGATGTATTCCCTAGTGCCCCCCAAAATGGGTGATCTGTCTTTGAGCAAATATGAGGAGGCCATGGAAACAGACTGAGGTTTCAATCTACTTGTTAATACATAACTAGTATTGCATCGTTGTAACAGTGTCAAAAGGAGAGAGGGACCGGACCGTTGGTTAGCTTGACATGGAATGACCCTAACACAAATGTAGCACGTTTCACAGGTCGATAATTCTATGGAATAAATCGCTCTGTTCAAATTATAATCTCAAAAGCTAAGAACATTCATATCTCTGTTCTAGCCCCAGACACGAAAGGACGGCTTTCACACAAATTTGTGTTTAATTTTATTTCATTAAGCATGCATATTACTTTTGTTTATATAGCAGTCTGTTTTATAGCAGCACTGCCTGATGTAAACTGCAACACAAAAAAATCATCAAAATAAAATTCAGATGTTAAAAGATGAGCTGGCAAACACTATAATTAGGGATGTCAAAAATGGTCGTACTGACAATGTGCACACATTACACAGACTGGAAATATGACCATGATTTGACGAGGCCTAAGTAACGTGTAAAGTGCTTCTGATTTGAGCGTTTTACATTATGGTTTGGGAGACAGATTTAAAAGCATTTATGCGATCACTTTGCCATTCACTCTTAGTTATTCACGATTTCCTATGTCTACAGTGTGGCACGGTGTGAGTAAAACATGATTACTATGTGATTCTCAGTGCTTTGTGTCAGATCTCTAAAGCCATGAATGCACAAAGCTCAAATGAGGAGCACTTTACATTTTACACGTCTGTATATTTTTTGGAAGATCTACTAAATTAAATATTAAAAAGTCTGTATCAATTCAACCATTTGCTTTTTTCCCCCCTATAATGCTTTACATTTGTCCCTCTTTTATGTGGCATAAGTTACGTGTAGAATGAAGGAGTCTGCAAATTGCGTTGACATCCCTACAGTATATTAGGCATGAACCGCAAACAGTCCAAAAGGGCCTAACACCCACTCAATTCACTGGAGTTGACTTCAGTAATAATATAACTGTAGGCATACTATAGAAACAAATATTTATGTTTCATTTGTCAGAATGATCATCACTGTAGGCTCATCAGTGTTCTTGGAGTGCTGTAGGCAAACAAATTTAATTATTAGTTTCTCGTCAGCACTAGTTGGCATTTCATTTTGGTCCTGAATCAAATATTGCTTAACATTTTTCTGTGCTTTGAACGTAAATTTGGTTCTAAATGTTGTTGTTTCTCTCTATCCTGTATCACGTGCAAACATGAATACTGGGGATCTATTTATGCACATGTACAATTGTAATTCCAAAATTGCCTTATTGATTTATTAAAGGACCGAAAGTATACAGCATTCACTCATGCTGTATCTGTGTGAACATCTGCTGTTAAACAAATATTGAAACACATACACAAGTTACAGGAAACCAACAATCAATAATTTACATCAAACAGCTGTATGTGTGAAAGATTCAATTTCATATATTGATAAAATCCATCCATTGAGCAGTCTGTCCCAAAGGTTTAAAGAATCTGCAGATATTTACAACACCCTCTACTACCATGGGGCTGTCAATAATTAACCTTCACTCTCATTTAAGCACCTTATTAGCACCTTTCCCCACCCTGGTAGTATAGGGCACTATAAATGATCATCAGTGGGTGGATTTGTACATTGATATATCAAATTAAACAATAAACTGTCCTGGATAAAACCTTTTGACGTAAATCATTGACTGTTGGTTTCCTTTAAAGGTGAAAAGAGAGTTACAGTCAAACTTGGTTACTGCGTACCACGTTTATAGGCCTAACGTTTACACTCCCGTGCACACATCTCCAACTCTATATAACTATATATTCGTCCCAGATTTGTGTAATGTATTATTCTAGTTAATTATGCTAGTATAACTCACAAAGTATACATCTTTATAACATTAACATCAATACAACGTTCACATTTTCACTGGAAAATGCCATACTGGCCTTCATTACAACGTACAGCAGCAAACCTTGTACTTGTTTAGCTAGGGTGCGGCATGCACTGTCTGAATGAAACGTTTCTAGCGTGTGTGAATGGCATTCGCACAGCATGCACTGTTTGAATGGAAAGTTCCGTTCAGGACTTCCCCAGTCGCTGCTCCATGGTAACGGTATATCTACATACATGTATACATGTACTACGTGGTTGGCGAAGCAAAACCATGTCTGAAAAATGTTTCAGAAGGCAAAAATTTTGTCTCGTAAAAGGTGTTAAATACAAATGCAAGTAAGTAAAGCATGATGCTTTGGCGAAATAGACAATCTCAACAATCTTTCATAAAGGTGACAAAATAATGACTCCTGTTTTAATGCTATCGTTTTAACGTACAGAATCTTAACTTCTTATTAAGGTCTGTGGGCACACTGTCATTCATCAGTTTTTTCCCAACTGATATTTGTGGCCTGTCACCCCAAAACCAGAATGAAGTCACACATTAAACAAATTTTGATGTTGGTGTTTTTAGGTTCAGCCGAAAACTGGAAATATACCAAAATACATATCTGAAATAAAGTAACATTTGAAAATCGATTACCGGAACCCTTTCAAATTTTCAATAGCCATACTGAAAAGTAGCTTTGTGTATCCTAGTTTTGTAGTGACAGATCACATTTGGTTTGCTTTAGTATAATGCGATGAAAACTTATCCCACTGGCTGCTACAAATTGAAACCATGAGAAAGTTATCCATGAAAACAGAGAGTCACTGTATGGGTGGTTGTTTTGCCTTGAAACTCCTAATCATGACTTTGCCATTACTAAACCAGAATCATTTTCCATATGGACTTGTAGTAGCCATTAAAATATTTCAAGCCTGGGCTTCCTCCTGTGTCTATAATGAGTTAAAAGTCACCTAAATCGATGTGTTTCCATTAATCATTACCCGGTACTATACCCTGTAACTCACTGTTTCAATGAAAGATTGGCAATTGAGCATGGCTCAAAGTACAATTTCAAATAGGAGTATGTTGTAGCTTTTGGCTTATTTTGTTGTCACCTAACAAGAAATGTAATGGAAACTCTCATAGTAACTCGGAGTTACCATGTACCATGGTACCTGCGACCAGTAGCTGATGGATCCCGTTCCTGATGCAACCCCCGGGTAGGGGAGAGAAGACATAAATGTACGGTTTTCATGATGGGAGTGAAGCCCCAGAAACTGGGGAAACCCACGAGGTTAAGCTGGGACCAAAAACGCAATTCACATGTTAGCACATGTTTTTAAGAATGCATATATATGTGTCAATTAATATCCCTGGGTGGTTGTCATGCTGAGGTACAAAATGCATAGCGCTTACCTTTAACAGATATACCATACAATTGTCTTTGACAGGGCGTGGCTGCCTATTCAAGTCTGTTCAGTTGTGTGTTGCTGGTAAGGAAGAGATAAAAACAAGTATCGAAGAAGGTGGAACAGGGGTCAAAACTCCAGAAACATCCGAGGTGAGATTGAATAATGACTTGGCAACACGTTTTTCACCGGTAACAGGCTGGCCTGTACCTTAGAGGTCGTAGAACTTGCACGCCACCCACAGCATTGCAGTGTTATTCTGTTCAGCCCCACTACAAGGTCGTATAGTGAGCAGAAGACGTTTAAAAGTGGTTAGAAAATAGTTGGAGGAAACAAATTCCAGAAATCAAAATATGTGTAAAACTTACAAGGTCAGGTAGGCACTAATTACATTAGGGTTGCCAGGATTCTAACCCACGTCTAGAAAATTGAAGAAAGTACTGATGTGCCACTGCCACCAGTTGTGGTTAGGGTCACCAACCTGCCCGGGACTGTCTCAAATTTCATTGAAACAACGATTGAATCTTTACTGTCATTCTTGCAGGGTAGAATAAGTGAAAGCATAATAATCAAAGTGCATGTGCCAAAATGATCGTCGAAGAATGTGTCCCTGAATTAAGATTCTAATAATGGTATCCCTTATTGTGTCCTTTTTAAGTTCAAATGGACATGTACATGTACATAAAGATACTGCAGTTTCAGTGCAATTCCAGTGCCATTAATGTTCTAGGCCTCCTGTTGTATTTTCAGAATCTAGTAAAAACTGCATGATGATATTATTTCTGCATAGACCTACATGTGGTTGCCTGTGTACAGCTGAGACATGTTTCTTCTCCCTTGATACTTTTTGAAAAACCTATTTTTGGTGACCGATAAATGATACTTCGTTATTCTTTCATTTTGCTCATTTTGCAAAGGAAAAATATTACAAAAACATTTTACAAAATTGGAAATGAGATTCTCTTCAGTTTCCCTTATGTTTAACATGAGGGTGTTAGTTTGTACGTGAATACAATTTACTTTCGAAACTTCCCCAATGTTTTGAAGATTTTCTATGTAGAAAAAAACAAAAAAGCTATGATGTTATATTTCAAATACAAGAAATGTAAAAATAACATGTCTGAATTTCTGGAATTCCATTCCTATTATTGTTGTTTAGCTCTGCAGTGTACGGTTTTCAATGTACATTGCCGCGCAAAAGTGTTGTTAAACGTCATGTTGAAAATGGTACTACTGGCTTGTATACACTTTTGCACGCCAGTGTACAGTATGTACCCTGATTATTATGCTGTACAAATGCTCAGTAATCTTCCAAAGTTGTAAACAGTATTTTGACAGATAACATGATCTTCTTCTGTTTTGTAGTACAACAGAGCCTTGGTACTTGTCATCTGCGTGATAGGTCTGCAAGTTTCATACCTCATCTGGGGTATTCTTCAAGAGCGCATCATGAAGCACGAATACGGCAAAGATGAAACCAACCCCGGGGAATCGTTCACAGACTCCCAGTTCCTCGTCTTCATGAATAGAATTCTGGCATTCACTTCCGCCGGTCTAATTCTGTTAGTGTCTACCCAGCCGCGACACACTGCCCCCATGTATAGGTACTCCTACTGCTCACTGTCAAACATCATGAGCAGCTGGTGTCAGTATGAAGCACTTAAATTTGTCAGTTTCCCTACGCAGGTGCTTGCGAAAGCCTCCAAGATTATACCTGTTATGTTAATGGGAAAGGCTGTGTCGGGCAAGTCGTATGCGTTTTATGAGTACGCTACGGCTGCTATGATTTCCATGGGCGTAACTGTGTTTCTTCTGTCCGAGAAGGAAGGGGTCGGTTCGGCGACCACGGTAACTACCTTTTCAGGGGTTCTCATACTCATAGGATACATGGTATTCGACAGCTTTACCTCCAACTGGCAGGCAGAGCTGTACAAGCAATACCACATGTCCAGTATGCAGATGATGTTCGGTGTAAACCTGTTCAGTTGCCTATTCACCAGTTGGTCACTGATAGGTCAAGGCGGCTTCACTGTGGGTATTGGCTTCATGTTAAAGTACCCCACCTTTACGGTTCACATTCTAATCTTATCCCTGTGTTCCGCCTCCGGTCAGCTGTTTATCTACTATACCATAGCAAAATTTGGGGCCGTCGTCTTTACCATTATTATGACCACGAGAAGTGGGCTGGCTATCTTTCTGTCGTGTCTAATCTATGGACATCCTCTAAGTATTGTTGGGGTGTTTGGTGTGCTTATCGTTTTTGCTGCGTTATTCCTGAGAGTGTATGCACAGCAACGCAAGAAGACCCTAGAACTGAAGAAATTGTCTGAATTGAACAATATTAACAAAGTTTGAGAGATAAAACGAAAAATACAGCAAAATTATATATAAAAAATGTACAAAATAGATAACAGTGCACAAGCCTCATAGAGAAATCATGATAAAATTGTTGGTTCGACTGGGCTTTCGATCGCCAGGGTCAAAAGCTCATTGCATGTACTGGCCAGAAGCTAATTACAATTTATTTATTTATAAACGCTTTCTTTATTCAGGGTAGCACCATTGAGTAGCGATGCTTTCTAAGGTGGCCCTAAGATAGGCACATCACAATATGATAATATGATAAATAATATCAATATTGTGTACCAATGTAGTCTACAGTAAATATTAAACAAAATAGTGTTCTATCAATGTAGTATAGTAAATCAACTAAACTCAATATTATTGGGCATGCTTCAGGGCACTATTCTTAAACTAGTTGAGTGACATGGTCTGAAAATTATTGCGAATACTTTGAGGTAAGTTGTTCCATATTTAAAGATCTAGTTGTAAAAATACAGTACACAAACCGGCGTTTGAATTACAACGAGGAACAGCAAATAAATTTGACATCTGGTAGAGAAATTATGTGCAGAATAATTAGTATACTTTAATTTAGAACACAAATAATTTGGAGTATTACCCATTACCAAAAATTTTAAAATAATTATAAGCATTTGGTTCGTCCATCTGTCATCTAGTTTTAAATATCATTAATTGGCGTTCTGATTCCTGAAGATAAAACCATTCTTGCTAGTCTATTATTTTTTTGAAGCTTTGACTTTAGTCCACTTTTACAATTTGCTGCAATATTATTGAAATTGTTATCAAAATTCTCCTAAAAATTATGTTGGTCTGATGAACGGAACAACAATGTAGTCTCATCAGCACACATTACAGTTTTACACTTAACACAATTAGGAAGGGTATACGTATTTACGTAACGGTAAATGAAAAATAATAGGCCCTATAAAAGATCTCTGAGGGACATCAATATTAATGTTTTGAAATGATGATAGACTAGTGCCTATGTTAACTGCTTGTTCTGTGTTTTACGATATGAAATGAACCAGCATAGTTTGATTCCGCAAATAACTTCTGATCCTGATGAAGGGCCAGTCGAGTTGAACATTTTGTTATTTTTTCTTTTTAAGAAATAAACTTGAGTTTTTTAGTTTTGCTATATTATATTCAGCGCTACACAGCCTTTCGTTTATGACACTATGGTATTTGGGTACAGTGTAGTCATTGTAGCATTGAGTGTCTCTGTAGTCAAATTTAACCTACATGTACATGACACACGAATTAAGTTAAGTGATTTAAAACCATACTGGAGGGTACACAATGACTACTAGAACCACAATTCTGGAAGATTCTGGTGTGCTTTCTCTTAGATGAATGTCTTCACCAATAAAACAAATGTGATAATTTGGTTTATATCGTGTAAAATGGCCTTAGTGTCCACACCAGGGGATTCCCATCTTTATATGAATTAATCAAAGTTGTCTATACAAAGAGAGTATAACATAGTAGTATTTTATCAAAACTGCAAGATCACCGTATAGTTGTATTTTATTTTTGTACTGAAGAGAGATCTTGCTCTTCATTTTGCTTTTAATCTGTATTTTAAAACTGCTATTAATAATGTAGTTTACTTTTGAAAACATTACTTTCAGAATAGCAACATATAGCTAACTGTACTTTTGCAATGGTCACAAACTCCCTCTAGAGCCAAGACCTAATAAAGTCACCCATGATTTTATTGTTGTACGTACCCAGACCTTTAAAAAACAATTTGGGCCACATGCCTAAATCTGCATAGATTTTGCTAGAGAGGGCACTTTTCAAAATGGCCGCCATAAGTATTACTTTTGACCATATCTTGATCTGTGAGACTCATAGAGACTGATATTGGTGCCTAAACCTACGTTTTCGGGGTCAATGAACTTAGACCAACAACAATTACAATGGCTGCTTCGTTTAGGGCAGCCATATTGATTTTCAAAATGACGGCCCTCAAGGCTGACCCTGAGATCCACTTGCGAGGATTGGGCACAACCGCTCCACTAACTTCTGCAGTTCAGAATGCAGAACAATATTTGGTCAAAGTAGAATATGCTGGGAGCAAATCCGGTAATTTCCAGGAGCTTCAACCTTATCAATTCCATTTCTCAAAATCAACATCGTCTGCCACTGACAAGTCAAGGCCTTGAATCTCACATTTATCGTGCATTCTACAATGCATAGAACAATCCTTACAACTGATATGAAACATTACACTCTGATATGCACTGAAATTACAACATTGAGGTAAATAATCATTGATTTAGAGTCATTGATTTAGGTTTAGGCGGCCCTTTTGGACGCCATTGTGAATTTTTAGGATACATGATAACTCAACCAAATGAACAACTATTATTATACTCTTAGCATTGGATTTCTTGGCCTTAAAGAGAAAGTGCTGTGGTTACAGAAGTGGGCGTTCTTCGGTAGTTTATGTTTAGATATTCCATTTTAAGTTAAATTATTGATTTGTTTGTAATAATATGTCAGTAAAATATG
>JAVCKS010047168.1:0-10423 GCA_032273685.1 Pteraster tesselatus
AAGTTAATGTGGCATTTATATTGGTTGTTTAAGCTCCAGCATATTATGTAATTTATCTTGAGGTCTTGTTGTCTGTTAGCCTTGGTCTTTGGGTAATTAATACTTTATCATAATAGCCATAGGGCACAAATTGGTTCCTATTCATTTTTCCCCACAAGTTGCTATTTACTATTCGGTTCTTAATTGTGATGTCCGTCCCGTCATTCAGTTTTTACGATTACGTTTTTACGCCCGGGTCCAAACAGAACACACACATTGTTTTAATACTGCCGTTTACCTGTTGGGTTTTGATACTTCTCAGACTATTCAGTCGAATTTCACCCATACATGTAGTTGGCATAATTATGAGCAGCAAAATGCCACAATTTCATTGTTTGGACTTAGAAACGTGGTGTGATACATCACGACTTAAGAACTAAATATATACAAGGACATTTTAAAATATTAAAATGTAATAGTTGTAATTCAGCAGATAAAATCCAAACCCCTCCCCCCCCCAAAAAAAAAACAACCCATTCATATTGCAACCTGTAACGGGAAACGGGTATGCATTATCAAGGTGTGCATGCAAGCTACTGGTTGTGCATGTCTTTGAAAGATATTAATCGTATACAAGTTTACAAATAATAGAAAATCACACCGGCCGTTCTTGCCTCTGCCAGACCTGCCAGGTGGTTATTCCGGGAATGTTTGCGACCTTAGGTTTGCAACTTGGTTTTAAGCGACCAAATCTAACTTTTAAACCCTTAAGTAGCCAATTCACTACCACATTGTTTTAAGGATAAGGCTTGTGAGAACCAGCTATGTGTGTGTATAACGCAAGCAACCTTCACTAGTACATTGTACCAATGCATATATTCTTTGTGTTGACTTTAGTTGCCAATGGTACAAATTGTATTGAAAGGGTTGAACCTCAAAATATGCTACCTCAATGCTCACACGGTGAAAACATTTTCCCACCTAATCATGGACATCCAGTGAAATATGACCACGTTAAAAAATAACACCTACAATTTGATCGAGTATCATCTTAAAAAATGCCAGTAAATATAAAATAAAACGGGTACTACTAAGGTGAGTAGGATCAGAACAACAACCAGAATCTGCCACGTGAGTCCGCACGTCGCTCCGTCACAGTACGATTGCTTCTTCTTCCGCTGGTAGTGAGGCAAAAGTAGCGGGTGTATTCTCGTTTCCATTAAGATGGACTTGACTTCCTCCAGTGACTCCTTCTGTGAGTTCGTGGCCAGCCTGATCTTCTCCAAGTCGCGGTCCATATTTTGAAGGAATTGCCGGGCCGAGGTCTTGTCTCTCATCGAGTCCCGGATGCTGATCTGCCTGACGAATTGAACGTCCTCGTCATACTCAGTATCGTCATCGTCGCGATCATCAGAGTTACAGAGTCCGTTGCCATTGACCAACTGGTTGGTGGTGGCCGCGGATTTGGCTTCTGGATTCGGTCGCCGACGTTTCTCTTCGGCGTCCTCCGTAAGGAGACCGTGTTGCCGGATTGGAATCCTGATCCGTCGCAGCGCAAAGAAATCCTGGTCATTAACGAGCTTGTTATAGCGCTTCAACTCCGATAACTAATCAAATAGAACCAATGCAAAATTAGGTGAAATTAATAGAAATACATTTTTTTTCTGCCCTCCCTCTTGAAAATAAAAAGCTTGATTTGTGTACGTTTGACCAAAGCTTCGGTACGCCCGCTAATGGTAAGTCAATTAACAATCTTTCTGGACGAACAAAAAAACCACACCCATATTTCAAACAAGTACTGTGTCAACCCAACACAATTGGCAAAATAAGAAATGACATTAAAACAACCCTCCACCCTCCCCATTTTTATGTTTGAAAATCCATAAGAATTTTACCATTTGGTGACTTGGTGTATTCATTCCTGTTAGCTTCATAACAAGAATATGCATGATTACATTTTTTCAGCTGCACTAAAGTCAGTAAGCTTTTAAACTGGCTTACGTCATGGCAATTATAAGACTTTATTCAGTTTTCCTAAATACAAAGGACTTTATAGCAATGAGGCGACAAACTACGTAGGGAGGTGACTTTACGAGGTGACTGTGAGGGTGCATCTCTCCCGATGGACCACCTCTGTCATGGAGGAAACTTGTACTGTAGAAGTCAACTTTGTAGGAGTCAACATTGTAGAAGCAGGCAACTTTATGACTTGACAAGCAGGCAACTTGACAGGCAGTTGACTTGACGAGATGACTCAACGAGTAGGCCATCTGGCAAGGAGGCAACTTGACTTGCATTCCTACACAGCTGAACCCAAAATGGCCGGAATACCCCACTACCACGTCCCTTTTCTAAAGAGATCCTGGTACCCAGACGTCACTTCACAATGATTCTACTTACAAGGGTACCACACTAGTCACCAAATAAGGAGTGGCGGGGTATTCTATAAGTAAGCCTTTTATATCGTATCAGACCGGTTTTTCCCAACTTTTGGCTATAGTACAAGTACCAGATGATCATTCAATACTTCATTTACAATCTTATCAAACTTGCCTATTCGTTCGTATCTGTTCATGGTGGTACTTATTTTCGGCTAATTTGAATACCATCTTGAACCCATTGCTACGCATGTCAGGGTAGGGCAGGGTAGGATTAAGGTTAGGGCATAAATGTATGCACAGGCTGTAGAGCGCTCGCATAACCAGAGTGTGAGTCTGGGATCGATTCCAAACTTTTCGATTTTTTTTTTCTTTTCTTTTTATTAACGAAGTGGTTATGTTGCTGTGAAATCACTACTTCAAACCACACTATGTAGTCTCTTATTCGTGTCGTTTTCTGCTCCTGTCACTCTTGGGGTGGTACTTAAACGCATTAGGGTCAGGGTTGGGATAAACCGGTTCACGTCAAAATATCCACTGCGTTTTATTCACATTATTTTTTTACCAATTTGTCCTAATTTCTATCTCTTTGAGAACACAATAAGGTCAAACGGACGAGACGGCAAAATAGCAAAAAATCAGAAATATCACCAGACGGCAAATGTTTTTCTCAGAATTCTTTCTCAGAATAATAAGGAAGCCACCCTTAAGGCCAACACCTTATCAACTATTATTGGATGAAAAATAAATGTTCTTTGTCCTACTTACCGGGCAGCCGTACTGTAAAGAAAAGATCTGTAGCGTGTCTCCGCCTTGAATTTCCCTCTCAATAAACATCGGCTCTGTTTTTGCGTTCTTATGTTTACATGAGTTCGCGTTGTGCTGAGCTTTTCCCCCAACAATCCTCGGGCGGAGCTCTGACATCTCGAATTGATCATGCGAGTCCTCCTTGTTAAGTTCATCTTCCACGGCGTCGTCGTCGCCGTCGCCGAAGACGTAAATACGAGAGTGTTGGGTGTTCTGTACTTGTCCATCGGCCGGGAGAAACTTGTTGCGTAGTGCTGCGCTGTAACTGTAACTAGGCCTAGTTGCCCCATGTTTTTTTGCTCGTTTTGTGTTACCATTGGGGCCGACGACACTCATAATTCTGACTAGCTACTTTTGAAATTGAAAGTACGAATACTTCGCACATTCTAATAAAGTAATATTTACCAGCGGAAACAAATAACTAAGACTACATAGTTTAGATACACGTACACGTATACAAAACAACGGTAAGGCGGCGACGACTGGGCTGACGAAAATTAAAAGAAGGCCACATTGACATCGTGGTACTTCCGGTAACCTTCGACCCGAGAGAGCAACCATGAACCGACCACGGACGTATTATATATATTATACGTCCGTGGAACCGACGGTACCTAACCATAGAAATCCATAGAGTTGTATCTTAACCATGATCTTAACTACATGTATATACAACTCTATGTAGAAATCCCATAACCGCGTTCGTACAACTCTATGGTTCATGTACATGTACATGTACATGTATACGTCCGTGGTACGTGTACGTACTGCGTTGATTATAATAAACATAGAGGGCGTTTTTTTTAACATGTCATACTAGGCGCAAAGCTGATTAATGTTTCGTGTTGTTGTTTTGTTCGTTTAATAAGTTGAATTTCAGCCATTTGTTCTGCTGAGTGCTGGATCAGGCCATGATCAGGGGAAGGTAACAATATTTAATTTTATTATTTAGCTATAAATTTGGAGTTGATTCTCCGCTTCACTTTGAATTAGTCTAGCTTAGATTAGAAAGGCGAAAATTCGGGGGCTAACCACCGGTTTCCCTTCGTTTATTTCCCCCAAATTTACCTTCATTATTTAGACTGAGGGAAATCTAAGGCAAGAATTGAGGTGCTAATCGCCGGTTTCCCTATGTTTGTTCTTCCCAAATTTACCAATTTAGACTAGGGAACACCTAAGATTAGAAATCAGTTGAGGAAGAAGTCTAAAACTAGTGCCTAGTCAGTGCCAATTTATTATAATTTGTACCGTAACATTTATGATCATGATCATGATCATGATATAGGGCCTAAATATATATTCTTATCCGAAGTATATAGAGATTACTTTTCGTTATATTAAAGACACTCATTACACATTGTACATTTACTGACATAAACAGAGCACAAAAATTGTAATTATGAGTTTTGCACTTATTGTCCAAATTACAGATGTAGGTTAAAAGTACATCATGGCTGAAGTACGCAAGCGTAAACGGGAGGACTTAGAGTCCGCAGTGTCCTCCCCACAAGCCTGTTGTCAAGACAAACAGATGAACTCAAAACGATCGAGATCAGACGAAGGTCCATCTTCTTCTTCAAGACTTCTTTCAAGTCAGGGATCCGTATCCCCCGGGAGTGTGGAAGCGTCTCGGCGTGAATCAAATTTGAATGCAAGCTCTCTCCTAGAAGAGACAAATGAACGACGCAAACAGCAACTGGACAAGTTAACTTCATCTCTTGCCCTAAATGAGGGGCACAAAGTTGGGCTGGGAACGACTTCCGAGTCAAAAAAGGACTCCCCTAGACAATCTAATAAATCCTGTACTGATAACCTGGAGGACACGTCCAGACGAAATGCGGACCTCAACCGGATTGTCGAGTTCACTTCAGAAACGGAACAGCTCTTGCCCGGTCAGATTTTTCCTAGAAACGCCGTCCTTGCATCTAACTTGGATACAGTTGACATGGAAGCCGTGCAGGCGTTGACGTATCTCAAGCAGTCCGCGTCACCCACAAAAGCAGGTAACCAACCAAAGAGTGCTCGGCTATTGACAGAAACCGGCACGAACCTATACACCGGGAGCATCAAACGAAAAGGATTCGCCAAGAGTAAGGCCGGCGGCCTCCAGAAAAAGAAGAAACAAGTCCAGTTCCAACCGGTCGATAACGCCGCCGAGGAACGGTCGGACAGCGGCCTAGCCGCTTCGCCGAGGAGGATGGTGATCGATCTCCAACCGACGAGAAAATCGGCCCGTCAAGCTGCCCAGACGGGCCGCGTCAAACCCTGGAGCGCAATGATGAAAGGGAAGAGCAAACCGGTAGCGACTGAACCAGCATGCCCTCCGTCGTCCAAGAAGGGGACGAAGAAGAGCAAAGAGACCAGAGGGCGAAAAAAGGGCAGGAAGGGACCCTCGTTGGACGCGGGGGAGATAGAGCTCGCCAAAGAGGCATGTGTAAGCCTTGAGAAGAGACTAGAAGAGAATGCAGCCAAGAATAACCTGTCTGTGGTGAACGTGAAGACTATACTGCATGTAAGTATACTACATGTGGTCTTTCCAACCGTGCATATAACTCAAGTAACGTTTCTGCAGAGCATGTCAGGTATTAGCAATTGTTCAGTAATTCATCTCCTGTTTATCCCATCTCCCTTAGCATGTAATAACTAATGAGCACGTTCTTGCCATGGTCCGTAATACGATGGATGAAGGATGGTCTACCAGCCAAGGCAGTCCATCCAGCCCACCAGGCAGTAGACCAGTACCTTATGTAAGTACCCAGAACCTAGCGGTTAGTGTGTGGGAAAGTTTTTCACAAACTCGCCAGAATATTCCTCAGGTTTATTACAACCGTTGGAGTTGGTCTGTAAAGCTACTATTAAACAAGGGCAAACCCACAAAATTATCAGTTTAACAATGAACTAAATTTATCAGTTTATAATTATTTCCCAAGGTGAAATCGGTCGTGAGTCGAACAGTGCATCTTTAACCCTAACCCTAACCCTAACCCTAACCTCAACCCCAACCCCAACCCTTAACTCCAACCTTAACCCCAACCCCAACCCCAACCCCAACCCCAACCCCAACCCCAACCTTAATTTGAACCCTAACCCGTACCCGAACCCGAACCCGAACCCTAACCTCTTATTAAACCCCACCCATTTAATGTTAAGTATGTATTGCCTAATAAACAGGAGCCGAAAATGACAAGAGCGAAACTAAAGGAGGTTTCTGAAAAGGCCGGTAATGTAAGTACTTTTTTCTGTGTTTCTGCTCATACACTATAACAGTAGGAACCATGTTACCGAGTAACACCACTTGTGTCCTAATTTTTCAAATCCCGAAAAATAAATGCGGATTGTTTTTTCACGCCGCACTTAAACCAGAAGATTACTGGGTTATCTTTCATAGTCGTGATACTTGTCATTGGCTGAACAGACCTGTATTAGCTCACGATTGCTGTGAGCTAGTACAGTATATGTGAGCAAAATTGTTTTAGCTAAAGATGCAGAAAATTGTATAAATAAACAACAGTTAGGTTATTTATTTGTTCATTTTTTGCTTAATTTATTTGTTTGATATTTGTTTGTTTGTTTGTTTGTTTGATTGTTTGTTTATTTTGATGTTGTTTTGATGTTGTTTGTTTGTTTGTTTGGGGGTTTGTTTATTTCTTTGTTTGTTTGCGTCTGCAGGTTCCCTTCATGTGGCCCGTGTCACCAATCAAGAAACCCAAGAAGAAACCCCAGTTCACCGAGCTAACCTTCTCTGACAACGATGATGACGACGAGGACTATAGACCAAGTCAAGAAGATCTGGTGAGAAATTGTGGATGGGAAATCTTAAAAATTGGGTAGAAATCAGACATTTCAAAAGTACCCCTCTAATAATATTCAAATTACATATTATACATATTCCAAAACACTAAGAGAATGTTCGATTGTATATATATTCCATTCTCTATTCTTGTTTTCTGAATAAAGAACGAAATATAGAATAAAACGTTGGCAATTATTTTGGATTCTTTTTAGTTTCTGATATTTCTAACCATTTTGAACGCTTCGTACAAGAAAAGAACACCTACTTAGAGTATAGATAGCAGATTTTTTCAAAGACCCAAATGTGAAGTACTGTTACAGTAAACCTTAAAATTGCCTGTCTATAACTTTGTATCTACTAGTTCGGATGGTTGAGTCATATGCTGTAGACTTCAGCTCTGTTATTGTGCTACAATGTCGTAGATAAACACCCCTTCCCCCCCAAAAAAAAAAAAAAAATTAATTACGTCCATACTTAAAGGGTTTGGGTACTTCTGGTAAGATACAAAATACAAAAGCTGACAGATTTACATTAAACTTACAGGGTTTGACGATATTGATAGTAGAAAGCTTCCCTTAAAATATTACTTGCTGAGGTGCTGTAGTTTTTTTAGAAATGAGTAAAACAATTTAACGAAAATAATTTTCGTCTCAGACGAAAATTAATGTACACGGATTTACACGAATTTCCTGAAAAATTGCCATGTAATTTCACCTTTTTTTGAAAAACCTGACGACTAATGAGGCTGAAACGTCTACAGGTAAATTGTATTATATACATTTTTATTCACAGTGAGTAGGGATTCATTCTATGACCAAAAACCAGAAGTACAGACACCCTTTAAATATTAAAGCTAAACCTACGTTCTCGTCTCTTTACTGCAGCAGAAAGATGAGAGTGATTATGAGAGTGCAACCTCTATCTGCTCTCCGTGTCCCAGCACCCCCCGCTCGTCCCTTAACACCTCCTTCCTCGACGAGACGGAGGATGTTGTTGTGGACGTCCAACAGCAGCCACATCCGCATCAGGCGGATATGCAGGTCGTCGGTGCCCTATCCGACGTCCCATTGCCCCCCTCGTCCCCCGCCAGGGCGCCACACCTGAGGGTCGCCCCCATCCCCATGGGCCCCCCTCCCCCGAGGAGCCGACCGGAGAAAATCAAGGATGACGTGACGTTCCTTATGCAGCTGGAAGCGGTAAATCAAGAGCTGGAGACATACGAGGTACGATGTCTATTTTTGACGGGTTTTCACAGAAAAAAAAAAAAATCCATGGAGATTGGGGTAGCTGTTTAAAGTGGACAAATGTTTGACAATATGTGACCGGCTCTGCAGAAATGAGTCAAATGTCACCGTAAAGTTATTTTGATTTATATTTAGAGCTGGAACGAGCGTAATGTCAGCGTCATTTTAATATATGATGGACACTAGTGAGGACCAGCTATTTGTGTCCAATTCAAGCACCGTTGACTGGTGTCTGTGCCTTTTCTTTTCCTCGAGTCTAGTCACCAGTTGTATCGAAGGGGTTAAATTTCTGTTCTAAACCAAAAACCCTAGGACACCATCGCCCACCGCACCCGCTCCAAGTTCCCCATCGATATCCCCGTGGAGGAGATTGAGGCATCCTTTGCGCCCCCCGACATCACGGCGGACATGTTCGACGAGTGTGACGTGGATGATGATTGGATTCATTGGCTGGCCGGCCTACAGAAGACATCTACCAATGGTGAGGGGAATGCTCTTGATCTTTGACTAGATTTTGCACGGTTCCTCATGAGCAGATACATTTTTTTGTTTGGGTCACCGCAAGGGTCTGTATCATGAACTGATACAGTGTGTTTTACCACAGCAAAGGGGTCTGTCACGTGAGCAGTAATGTTATAGTTTTAGAAGTCGGTGGAAAAACACAAGAGGTTAGCTTTTCGGGTAAACATTTTATAGGGAGTCATATGACACAATGATACTTTCCCTGCCTTCACCACTGGCAAACCCAAGTTTAAATCTGTGGGCTGACATGTGAAATGGGGTTTTCATTCCCTACCTGACTTCGTGGCTTTCCTCCCCAGCCTGGGTTTCTTCTTCCCACCATTCAAAACTGTAACTCCTTTCCTCTCAAGATACATACCCACTAGTGGTGAGCATAGCCAAATTGGATCAGCTCATGACGCAGACCGTTGTGGTGGGTTAAAAACTGTGTCGACCAGCTTCAATCGAAGCACATGAAAGAAGACATACCGACTTTAAAGATACAGCCAGTTTTTGACATTGGGGTGTTTTACCACCCTTTTGGGTTTTTTACAGATAATAGTTCCCGGATGTTTATTTCACAATTTTCTGCAAAAATTGTTACTGAAATCGATTTAGAAGTGTGTGAAAAAGCGAAATACTGAGCATCGTTTTGTGGTTGTTAGCGCGTTATTACATTCTTTAAATGTGTCTTTCTCGAAATCGTAGTTTCATTGTTTTTTAAACTTTCAAAGTCCATAACTTTCCAACAGAATGCATGATAGATAAAATATTGTCACCATTGAAAAGCTAAAGAGTTGCCCTGTTATATGATACCAATAACTCATTTTTGTTTTCTGGGACGTTTTTGTGGGTTTTGTCAAGCTGGGTCACATATTATTGTAAACCTTTTCTTGGCTGTCGTTGTTCTTTATCGCCTAAGATCTGGAGGTGAGTGATGTCGGCGATGATGACCAGAATGATCCGGAATATAACTTCTTAGCCGATGAGGAAGCAGATGATGAAGAAGACTTCCGAGATGACAGATTGGTGGAGATTAGTAGTAAGTACGCCCCAGACCTTAAACAAAAAACACTTGCTTAGAATGTTACTAGAGTTTTCTTGGTGATCCATTGGAAAGGGAATGTAGTTTATAGCTTCTTGTCGGAATTAGCTCTGTAATCTTTCTTATAAATTGGATGATCTATAACCTACATTGCAATACCAGATTTGTCATGAAGAACCATTGTTAGATTAGGCCAAGTGAAAGAAATTACATGTTGATCGTCCCCGCCCGCTCCAATTTTGGACGCCGCACTGATTTTTTTGTTATTTGTTATTTAAATAAAACAATTTAAAAAGTGGGCAAAAATAACGAAATCAACCCAAAAAATATCGGAGCCCTAACTCTCATACTATTTTAAAGTGTATCTTTCTTTTTTTTTATTGACCAATTTCATCAACTTTCTAATTTTGCTGGGTAACTCATTTTGAAATCTGCCAACAGAAAAGGAGATGAACCAGCTATTAGACGAGCTGATTAATGCTGTAAGTAATTTTATTTCTTGACTCAATATTTAACATCATACTTAGAATTGGTCACTGTGTAGATTCCTATGGCCTAAACTGTTTTAGACTGGCCCAAGCTGGCCCAGGCTGGCCCAAAACTGGCCCAAAACTGGCCCAAAACTGGCCCAAAACTGGCCCAAAACTGTCCCAAGCTTGTCCCAAGCTTGTCCCAA
>JAVCKS010047179.1:0-10421 GCA_032273685.1 Pteraster tesselatus
CGTAGCCAATCAGCGCCGAATGTTGAGTCACATGATTAGATACTGCTGCAGCAGTACGCATGCGTGAGAGAATATAGAGTCGTGGCGACATGAGCATCATATCAACCCGGTCGGTGCCGCTAAACGCGGATCGGCGATGTTTCAAGAGTCACTCCGCAAACTCGACATGAGTTCACTTACGGCACGATCGGCGACAATTTGATCGGATCCTAGGGCGACCTAAGCCCGGCTTTAGTTGCACTATTTGTGCCCTAAAATTCAAATTTGTCAAGTTACGCCATTTACTAAATGCTATGTACACCAGGTCATGTTTTGTTATGGTCCAGGCTATATAAAACATGCAAAAATCTAAAATAATAACTTACGCCATAATAGAACGAAGACGATATATATAGACAAACAAACGGAGGCGGAAAATTAACCCCCGTCCAATTTCGTTGGTGAAGAGATAATGATATTCGATGATTAAAAGCTAGAATATTATCTTACCGTTGAGCCGCAGTACACAGGACATCAGAAGAGGACGTCATTATTGGTTACCCAAGAAATTAAGAAATGTTTCTTAGCCGAAAAGGCGTTAACAACGTAAGTGCCAACAAAAGAGAAGGACACTCGAGAATGACCTTGAAAAGTACAGAGCTTCTACTGAGACGCCTCCAGTACAATGCAGGTGATGTGTATTTCCCCATGGTGGTGTAATCTTGCTTCCCCACCCCCCATTATCACTTTTGCATGAGAAAGGCACTTGTCATGATAAAAACAACGCCGTCAATTACATTTGATTATGCACACGGATTACGCCCACATAAGATCGTGGAACGTGCTCTGATTGAATGTTGTAATAGTTATCAATTCTATCTCAAGATGGTTGACCCTACGGTTCGTAGAAGCTGGATGAATACCCCATCAGGTAAAACAACTACGAACACGCAATATTTACTGACCCAAAAATAACGGACAATACAGCTAGATTAGATATAGCAAATTGCAAATTAAATTACAATTGAGATGATGTAACTTTCCAGGTGGGTTTCTGTTATTATCGTTGAGAAAGGATTCGTGTAAATCGTCGAGAGCCGCCTGCTTTGGCAATTTCACCTGAGACACGAGTCCAACTCTGAATGGTGTACGGGTATGAGACAGCAATCAGGCGGGAAATCTTTACAATCAAAAGCGCGCGCTTTCTTCTATCCATTACATTAGTGAATAATGTATACACGAACGGTTGAAAGGCGCTTTTAAGGGTAAATCTTAATGAAATTATTGCGTTTTTGGGAGTAAAATCATGTTTTGTGTATAAACAATGACCGGAAACCACCATTAGCAATACAACAACAAGCGAAGATATTGTAACATTGACGTTTGATGGCACCTCCTCGTCTGAAACGAGATACTACACTGTTAAAATGAACGGTTACAAAACCGTAAAATGACTGGCAACTTGGACTCAAGTTATATTATCGTAAAATAACTTGGCCGTAAATGAAATTTAAAGTTAAAATAACCGTACTTTAAAGTTAAAATAACCGTAAAAATGTATAAAACATGTTCAGCTGTAAATTTACCACGCACAAATAACGTAAAATTACGGACATTTTAACAGTGTACGAGGAAGCCGATTTGGGTGATTTGCACTACTTGGTACAATATTGTTTGTTTGAGTTATTTTAGACAATGTCTGGGGTTGCGAAAAGGCCATTCAGCACTTCCCTGTGAAGAAGAAGACACAAAGAGAAATTAGAGTCCGTCATCAACATTACAAAACAGTACGAATACGAGTTACTACAAAACACGGTGGAAAAATAACCTGATTTGCAGCGAAGGAAATCGAATTTAGGAATGTCATGTATCCAAGTGACTGATTGTCACCGACATGTGTGTGTGTGCGTGTGAGAGGGAGTTTGTAAACACATTCAAATCGTGGACGGTAAGAGGGTGAGAACAAAAGAGGGACAATAGGTCCACGATTCGCCGCAGGTCCCCGATTCCCAACCCCGTGCAAATCCTATAGCGGGTTTCGCAAAAAGAATCCAAGGAAGAGGAACAATGGGACGTCCCCGATTGCCGGTGTTTACACACTTGTGTGTGTGTGCGTGTGTGTGTGGGCTATGCCACATAGAAACTGATTATACAAAATATCTATAAGGTCACTGGATATCCTTGATATTATAAAACAAATACTATAGGCTACTGTAAAAACTTGCTGAAAGGATAAAATATCCAAAACAAACGGATTATACAACGAACAAAATGTCAAATCTTCAATGCCCAAATATTCGAGATTTACGTATACCTGAACTTCGTACGTGGTACAATGCAATTGTTATTATTTTATAACGACATTTTCTTCATACATATTAGCTTATCTGTGAACCACCGACATGTTAAGTGTTGTGTCTTCGCACAGTAGTAGTAGTAATGACAGACCATTAGTCTGCCGCCAAATCGTTGCCTCAAGGAGCTGGAAAATATTCTAATAAGCTGTTGGCATGGTAACACCCTCCCGCCAAAATAATCATCAAATTTCGCAGACGATAGCACTTGATGACGCCGCATAATAGGAAAGCTCCAATCCTTGTCAAAACAACGTGGCAATTTTCCCCTTTTTTCCTTCCCCACCAGCTACGAACGGGACGAATGCAATTTGCCTCCTCCAAGTTGGGCCTATTCACCTATTGTAACATACTTGATCTTCCCAATTCGAAGATAAAACGACTTGAAACACGCACTTGAATCTCGATTGGGTTTGATTTCAAGTGTGTTCGCGCTTGAAAGTCGTTCGGTAATATTCTTAAGAGCGCTTGTATATGGGTCTAATTTGTAAACGTTAACGCATCCTTATCGCTTGGGGGCGTTAGACACCTTTCCCCCAATAATAATTACACTGCGCCACTTGAAAAGTAGGTCAATAACCCGTAGGATTAGAGAAACACCAAACTGAAACAAAAGTGTTTCATATATTTTTTTTCCCAGGGGGAACAACACTACTGATTTTAAGAGCGCATGCAACTGTTATCGACTTGATTGAAATTACACTTGGCGAATTCCCCGACGTGGTGTCCTTGGGTCTGAACGTCTGCCGGATGCCCAGGGTTGAGTGGCCCGACTATTACCGACGACCGTGGCGCATTCATCATGCTTTAACACCCGGGCTCCATTATCGTGGTCGTCGTGGGGTTTGAGAGGTATCAAGGTTTATGGTGAACCCGAGAGGACATGTAACTCGATTTACCTCCAATGGCACACATGCTGTACTTTTCACTATATACCGCTGTGTTTTACCAATTAAAGGAAACTCAATACTGCACCCGTCAGTCCATCAACCCATTTTTCTCTCTTCGCGAGCAGCAGAGGGAATCTACCTTTCCAAACCCTCCCGCTGTCACAAGTCTCCCAACCAACTCACCCCGCTATCGATTGTAAGTCTTCTTCGGGTTCAGGGGGTATCTGAGGGGCTGAGACTAGTATAGTCTCAGGTGAGGGGTGCTCCCAGCGAGCTACGCGGCCCTGTTCTCCGGTGTATTTCTTGCCGCTCGTCGCTTATTCTCGAATTCCAACCCGTCGATCGTAGAATACGTACGTCAATTAATATGCTATTTTGTTTAAAATGTTCTATACTGTGCGCGTCATTAGTGGAATGTAAAGCAAGTTTTGTGTCACATCCCGTTTCCCTTAGATAAATCGCTTTGATTCCACCTACATGCTTGGCATGATATAGTTTTGTACACGCCCACTAGACTTCTGGAAATCAGGATACTTAACCGGTGTTTTTCCATTCACGATTGACTGATTTTCTTTGGTGCGGGCTGATCATTCTACTCAGGAACACAGATCTGAAACAGCGAGTTTAAGTCAGCTAACGTGCTTCGTACTAAAGGCTTATTAACAGACATGCACGGTAACGGAAAGCGGTAAAAGAAAGTGGTATGTCGCGCGGCATCTGTACAATTACACAGGAGGGCGGTGTTATGTTAATGTGTGTGACAAAACAATGGCGTCCTAAATGAACGCGTTGGCCGGATCGTGACGTTTACCCAACGACGACGCTGATTGGCCAGAACGCGCAGCTAGTCTCAGCGCAGTATTTTTGGCCATTTGGAACTGTTGATCTTTCCATATTGACCTTTAAACTAGGAAATATTTTATAATTCATTTTATTTCATTTATCAATTTCTCATGTAGCATACATCCATGTACATAACTGAATACGAAAACAATATTGACAGTAAATTAGAACGAACTTAGTAAACAGCGGCAGAACGGTTAGAGCGCCCTCCATCTGTTACCCTACCTCTTTGGAAGACCGACCGGCCGAGGCCAACCACCGGGTGCGCGGGTGGCGGGGAGCGGCGTAAATTAATTGGACTACCTACCCTCGTAGTGTTATTTTTTCATCTCGACCGAGCGAGCGGGAACGAAAATATGATTCCTGAGAGAAGGGGAAACATCCGTCGGCAGACATCGTCCCCTTTGGGCTCAGTATTTGGTATCGAGACAGACTAGTCGGCAGGAGCTTGGTCGGATCACAGAGAACTGTGGGGGGGGGGGGGGGGGGGTGTTCTACGCCAAGTGGAATCCCAACGTATCATTAATGCATGGTTATGCTTTACCCATTAAAAGTCACTATACTCGAGGGCAAATACGCCGGTAAAAGCAACAAAAGTACATATATTTCAGCTATTTTTCTTAACTGTTTATCAGTTTGAAGGCCCTATCACAATTTCCGTCTTCATGTTGGTACATTCGAGCGCGTAGCAGAATGCGGGAGCGAATTATTTGGGTGCAAACGATACGATTCTGAATCTTCTAATTCGCCAGATATCACAAGGACATCCCATCTTTATCATCTCATTATACGCGTATAGCTATAGCTTTAATTCCACCAGTGTTTTTCCATTGAACGATTTCACATAGAAGGTAAAAAGCATAATGCATTGATAACCTTAATTTCCCAGCCTTGTTGTCTTATATTATATAGAACGCCCCAAATTAAATGGCAGAGTGTTATCATAGTAAACAAGTACTTATTACACTTAAACTTATTATAAACAGCCACGAGGCGAGGATTAGACTTTGCACGACCGGAAGCTTACGTGTAATACTCACCGGCTAGAGCAACTTTTACTATTGGCGACATTATTGATAACGCCGCTCCAGTTCGCTGTCTGTTTATAATAGATCTACCGTGGTCCTCACACGATATTTGCTGATCGTTTTTCACTTTCATAGCGAGAGGTAGAGTCTACTACAGTTCAAAGTTTTCTCTCCCGAAGGAGGGTTAGGCCTAATACGTGTTACATTACATTACATTAACTGGAGAATAGACGACAGAAACGGAACAGACATTCACGTTTCAGCCGACCAGCGTTGCATGACCGAGTATAATTTATACGGTATTGCTGGAATCATTAGTAAAACATTGAATGGAACATGAAGGTGTTGTCTGGTTGGGCATTCACGTTACGAGCATGAAGTTACCTACGAAGTGGGCCCCATCATTCTTTCAGCTGATGTTGTCGTATACGTTGATTGCACGTACATTTAGCACGTCTCCCCGTACGCTTGCACTTTGAGAATCCCTTGAGAAGGAGGTTGATAAGCCACCGCCACGCACGGCGAGCGGGTACTGATTACTCATTATGACAGTTATTAAAATGTGATTGGGAACGGTGTGGTGAGTCAACATTGCAATGGATGGGGAGTCAGCGGCCCTTTTACAGACAAATACATACTAAGAAATAAAGGTGCACATCCTAAAAAAAATAGCAGCACCCATAAATAGGGGTGGAAATTTACCACACAAATTATAGGGTACAAGTCTGCTGCACCCCAATTTGGGGTGCAGATTTTCCCCTGTACTCGTGGGTTAATTTGCACCCCTATGGGTGCCGCTATTGTAATATCATCTCAGTATGGGTGTAGATTTGAAACCATTATATCTTAATTTTGTATACATGGTCAGATTGCTAATCCTTAGTAATTGATTCCCGTACAATTACAAAGTTCAATCCATTACGCGAGACATCCAAGTATTAAGCGGATGACAACGTAATGACACATTGTTCAAGACTTTAATTAACGCTTGGTATCTGATTGTAAGTAATCCGTCAACTTAAAGGTGCACGGATTACTTACAATCAGATGCCAAGCTTATACACGGGATATTACAATCACGCAAGCGTTACATTATTGTATCCGACCTTTATTGGTAATAACATAATGAGACCTGCTCCTCACAATGAGCATAAAGTCGGACATTTTCAAAGTTTACATTTTGGTATTTCTGACATAATTATGTAGATCAAGAGCTTTCAAATGGTATATAATACTTGGGGGTATCACACTCAATAAGAAAGTTACAGTCTTAGAAAGTCACGGAGTCGGCACATAATAACACCAATTCGTTTTGGAGATATCCTTTAAAGTTGTGTACACGAAAACAACACAAAATAATATTGTATTGTTTCCTTAGCAACGACCATGTTGTGATTGTTATTTTCACTTCAAATTTTTTAGGAAATACAAAAAATTACATTAGCAATGTGAGGCCAAGTAAAATAAATAACATGTTGATCGTCCCCGCCCGCTCCGATTTTGGACGCCGCACCGATTGACATAAAATTGACATAAAAACACCGTTTTCGGGTTTCAGATCGGACTCAAAATTTTTGAATTGCTAAAGGGATATATTTAGAAACGAAATAAGCCCAAAACAAAAAAATGACCACCCCTTGGAATTTTGACTTTGGTCCGCTGTAGTGTGAAATAGCATTGTGCGACTTTACGCTCATTTCGTCGGAGCAGGTCACATAATTATACTCTTTAAAATACTTGCAATTTTATAAATACAAAATCGATAGCTTATGTAATGTGCTTGTACATGTAGACGCCATAGGTGTGTTTTTTTAAGGAAACTTAAGACCGATGTCTTGGTGGTCACTCAAGGCGGAGGCTACCAATGACGCAACCACAATGGGTGCTAAACTCGCAATGGGGCAACTGGGCATTTCAGGTCTGAAACATTACACATAATTTAGTACATAACTTGACAGATCCGTTGCAAACTGAGCAGGAGTGACTTCCCCTGGCCGTGATTAGACCTGTGTAGTCAGCGGGATGTGAACCAGGGTGTACCGACTACTGACCCACTGTGTTTACCACTAGAACACTCCTCTTATAAGACGAATAGGACAACAAAACGTAAGTATACTTTTATAACGTGATGATGAAGTTAATAATGTCTAACTCCAAATTGAAAGAAGGAAATACAAAATGACCTTACGCCAATCACCTAAGGTTAAACATTTTCGCTATAAGATCGATCCTAAATTTTAGGGAAATTTACATTGGGCACTTTCTTGAAATATGTAGCAGAGAGAAGACATTGCAAACCGCTCCCAATATATAACGCTCCTACTAAATTACGTTTGTGTTATTATTATGAGTTATAATACGGAGCGAATAGAACTCTTTACCTTAAGCATAATATTTCCCCATTTCAGACCACGTCTCATTCTCTTGGGAGTAATATTCTCGTGCTGTCTCGTATTGGTAACCATAGAAATGATACTCTTGGGAATGACACGTGGTTTGAAATAGGAAAACATTGCATCATATATCTAAAGAGGTCTATTGGTAGGGAGATAGGGGAAAATTACCGTATACGAACATTCGGTACCGTTCGTTTTGATCATTTAAATGCAGTTCAGACAATTAAACTCGACTGGGCGTGATCATTAAAGGTCGACATACATGCTGGGCAATTAACCCGTTTTTTGTAGAGCACAAGGGGAGAGGACGGTATAGCATGGCACGCATGATACGTAGTCCTTGGGAACATTGTGCAAAACGCGGTGTGCTTTTCCAAGCACGTTTTCGAGATATGAGCGAATATAGATTCCTATAAAAGCTTATTTTTTCTACACCTTCATATTGCGTTAATCAGCTAAAGTGGATTTTGTTGGGGAGGAATATTGGTATTGTGTCAACAGTAATTTTTGTAATGTTACATATTCTAATCATAATTATGTGACCCACTCTGCGAAAATGAGTCACATGTCGCTGACAACTTTATTTGAGTTATAAATATGGCTGGAAGGAGCACCATACCAGCTTCATTTTGATATCTGATAGATATCTATTGCATGTTTTATTAAAAAGTCAATCTCTTTTGAACAAAAAATACTAGGTTATAACGTGTGGAAATCCTTGGATGAATTATACTATAACTTAAATGATGGTTTTGTGACATGTGACTCATTTTTGCAGAGTGGGTCACATATACATCGTATCTTGAAATGATTTGATGGAAACCTACCTGTATATACCAAATTAAATATACTACTCATAACGTGTGCCTTGGTCAGGGCCTCTAGAAATTGAATTCTACTCCTGCAAAGTTCAACCTGCGATATGCATATCCCTTCTTTTTTACAACAGACGAAATTACCAGTTCTGAATCAAATTGATGCAATATTGGAGGGTTCTCGCACGCAAACAGTCCCCTAGTTATATCACGCCACCGCCGGTCGTGAATGGTTAGTTTGGTTCTAATTTTAATAAGCGGGTTATTCGCGGCTGCAATTGCGGTCCAGCGACGTCATTTGTATCAATTTCAAAACCAATTTGATTTCAATCAACCACTACGATTGGAGACGACATCTTCGGAAAACAAATTACTTGAAATGAAGGAACCAAAAGCAATTTCAATATTACCGCACAGGAACTACAATTACTACCACATTTTCACGCTTAACTCAAATTACGTCTAATTGAGAAGAATGAAGGACTGCTTCGCGCCAAAAGATAACCACCATTCAACATACACACGCAGACAAATCTGCTCCAGTCTAACCTTGTCTATTAGTTTGAAGACGGAACACCATCGTCATCTGATTTCATGGATACGGTTTGAAAACTGTTCTTTGAATGGGGTCTGAAAAGGTCTTATCGGGTCTGCCTAGATCTTTGGCGAAGTTTTATGAATAGCGTTAATTGAATTGGGAGGTTTATGGATGGGACTTGAAGACGTTTTATGGATCGGGTTGAAACAAGTTTTATGAACGGGGTTTGAAAATGTTTATGGACGGGGTTTGAAAAAGATTTATGTATGGGATTAGAGCAGTTCTATGAATGGGGTTTAACGAGGTTTTATGGACGTGTTTGAAAAGCTGTTGTGGATGTTGTTTGAAGAAGTTTTATGGATGGCATTTGGAGCGGTTTTATGGATCGTGTTTGAAGATTTATGGATTTGAAGAAGTTTTATGGATGAGGTTTGAAGACGTTTTATGGACGAGGCTTGGAGTAGTTTTATGGTTGGTATTTGAAGAAGTTTTATGGGTGGGATTTGAAGACGTTTTATGGTTTTATGGATTGCGTTTAAATACGTTTTATAGATGGGTGTCAGAATTTAACCTCCTGGATGAATTTAGATTGTTCTACACCAGTACTTCCGAAATATCAGTCAACACCCAAACTTGAGTATATTGAAACAAATAATTCCCCTTTGCTAAGACCACTGGTTGTAGTACCGGTAAGTTTCACGTATTCACGTACTAAGTACGTAAAGTATGATATGTACAATAAGTTACGTATCCATATAGAGATATATATCATGTAGGTACATATATACCGTAGATTTACCTGCATTATATAAGTATATATATTATCCTCTAGTCATAGCAGCATATTTCTACAATACGAATGAATATAGCTTCTCCCGCCTCGAGAATTAAAGCAACTTATAGACTTACAATAACGATAATTGCCAAGCGATAATTCAATCTCAGATATTTTTTGCTCCCAGCGAGTTCATTGCTATCAACGGCTCCGTTGTTGCAATATGATGTTTTAAATGCCCGATCTTCCCGCACCCGGACATTAGCACCGCCGCATCACCAGGTGACTCTTGCACGAAAACGGCTGGGGGCAGGGAATCAAATATCCCAGTTGCGAAATGGATCCAGGGCCATTGAACTATCGATCGTGCACCTGCCTTGTAGAATATTGACTTGTGTTTAATATATATCTATCATTCCTATGGGTCGAAGCATTAAAATCGTAAAAGCCTCCTATAAGGGTATGTTTCGTTTCTCTTTATAGATCAAATGAGAGTAATTGCAAGTGATTATCATTTCCGAGGCCCTACAAACTCATAATGGCTTCATGGGCACTCACAGTACCATTTGAGGTAAATCTCAATCCTGAAGAAACATGTAGAGGTGTACTAAGTAGATAAACTTAGTTCGTGAACCCATGCAATATACGAACGACCACATCGGAAGATTTTCATTTTATCTCGAGAACTCTATTAAAAGTATATGTTTGCAAAAGGTAAAACAAAACTACCCTATACTCGTAGCCACCGTCACTTATAAGTGAGGCTTTCAAGCAAAGTCGCACCGTTAATGAACGGCTCATGA
>JAVCKS010047190.1:0-10419 GCA_032273685.1 Pteraster tesselatus
TTCTTGATAATTACGGCAACTTCAAGATCAGAGATAGTGTGACCCATGGAGTTGAAATGTTCAGAGATGGGCTTTTCTCCTATAGCTGTCTTTGTATTTTGCCAACACGTCATGTCGGACTATGCATTGTCAATACGATGTAGTCTCTGCCATATTTGATCATCATTATGCGATGGTTGGCAAATTCAAAAGAAATGACGTTGGAAAACACTCTACCGGTAGTAGTGATGTGCTTCCCATTTCCTTTACCAAATGAAACTTGTTGTGGTTTCAGCAGCCAGTATTGAGTGCATTCTCCTTAACCACTTGTTTGTTGTGGTTTCAGCAGCCAGTATTGAGTGCATTCTCCTTAACCACTTGTTTGTTGTGACTGTTCTTTTTGTAGAATCTGATCTTTAGATATTTACAGAATGTAAGTACATACCGAGTATATGAATTGTAATGTAACAATATACAAGAATGTAGTTAACAATTTTGTTCTATTCGCAGTATGGTTGACTGCAGTTTAGCAGCATAAACTTAAAAAAACCTCCTTTCATATTTTAAAAAAAATATTTGTTCCTTC
Source organism: Pteraster tesselatus (assembly GCA_032273685.1). NCBI lineage: Eukaryota > Metazoa > Echinodermata > Asteroidea > Velatida > Pterasteridae > Pteraster > Pteraster tesselatus. Next base: position 566 of record JAVCKS010047190.1, read on the forward strand.
ATTCAATGACATGTATTGCTCCCATTCTGTATTGTGCACATTACTTGGACTTCTGTATAGATCTCTTTCTCTCTACTTCACATTTGAGTTCACATTGCTAATACGCTGTAGTCCCTGATGTCACAGCTTGATCACAAGTTCAAATGGTTGATATCATTGTCTCTAAACATTGGAGAGTGCTTTATATGGAGAGATTAATAGGAAAATGCAATGAGCACCAATGCCATTGTTTGGCATTACACTACACTTCTCCTTGTAGATTTACTGGTACGTTTTTTAGTTTGTTATATTCTAAGAAGGTGAAAGGAAACAAAGAGCAATTATTTTGTTGCTTCGCAAAAATGATATTTTTCTTAAAATATAGAAAATTGATGTACGTATAACATTGTGACACCAAACCCTTTGTGTTGTAGCTTTGAATATATAACTTTTGATAAACAATGTGTCCACAGAGATCGCGGGTTCAAGTCTGGTTGTATGACCAAGTTAACATGCGTGTTGAAGGACACATTATTGTAAGTATTTGGGCAGGGATTGGGGTTTGGGGTGGGGTTTGGGGTGGGGTTTGGTTTGGGGTGGGGTTTGCGGTGCATGCTGCTTTCATAATGTGAACCTGGGATACAAAGCTGTCTGCAAAGCTGTATGCAGGTTGGTTGTATTATTCCTGTATTTTCCGTATTCGACATATATCCCATGATAACATCCTTCCGTATCATGACAGGGTTTTGATGAGTACATGAACTTAGTCCTGGATGAGGCAGAGGAGTTTCACCTTAAGACAAAGTCAAGAAAACCCCTAGGTGAGTAGGGCAGGCCACAAAGACTGGACAGTGCGGGTATGGGTCATCCCAGCAGGTTGTGGATCTGTGGCACTGTCCGGGCTTGTTACATCCTTAACATTACCATTATTATTCTAGTGTTTGAAGAATGTCGTAGTCCTCTGACACATAATTGTTATTTGGTGACACGTTTATCCGTCTAACAGGGTACACTTTCACAAGATGTCCCAACTATGGTCATTACTCTTGATAGCGTTAGAAGATTAACGAGATGGATGGTACTACAGGGATTACTGTCGCATACCAAAGTTATCAACAACAGCCACTACTCAAGTTAGCGGGGTCACTGACACTAAGCATTGCTTGTTGTGGATGATAATAAACAGCCAATGTTTGCAGTTAACAACCATATCGTAATAATCTCTTTGGGAAAGATACGTAGATTGGGAATTACTTCAAACTTAGCTTGTTTGTATCTTTGACCAGTAGTTCTAGCTACCACTCTAGTACAGCTATTGTCCATGCGTCTTCCACAACATAAAAACCACCCAAGTCTGTTTACCTACAACCGATACCTATATTCCAATTATGACTGATTGGTAAATGTTTGTTTTTGTTGTGTGTTCTTTTCTTTAAGGGAGGATCATGTTGAAAGGTGACAACATCACATTAATACAGAATGTTCAAGAATAATGGAACGACGTTAGGCTTATAATCATGGAGAGAGGAACGTTATTTTAGGGACTGGACTTGGCTGTCTATGGAACGTGTTCAAGCTCCACTGCAGTTGTCACTACTTCTACTGACCACAAGGAACTGTGTACCATAATGCACTGTGAAAAAGCTGGGTTGAATAAGGAAGATGATTCTTGAAGCAAATACTCCATGTTTACACTAACGACAAAGTGATTGAGCGGACGCCGTTAGATTGGACTGGGGAAAGGGAAACTGCCTTAAGGGTTTGTACTATTCTAAATTGTTTGTACTATTCTAAATTATTTCGTTGTTCATAGGATGAACATGGTTTTACATATACCGATAAAACAAAACAATTTGTTGTGAGTTTAGGAGCACAAACTGGTTGTGCACCTTTATACTGTGATGTTAAACTAGGCCAAACATGTTCCTGTTTTTAGTGAATCGATTGCTTTCCTGCGAGTTTAATTTGCTTTTCTGGGAATACATCTGTCATTTTGTAGAAGGAACCTTCAGCCGATTTCACGAACATTGCGCAGTGCGCAAACTAGCCTTATGTATGGGGTGCCAAATGTCAACTTGTCCACAATGTACGAAATCAAGTGGTTCTGCGACAGAATTTACATTAATTTCTTATAATTGCGGAATAATAATTTTACAATAAGTTTACAATGAAGTTGCCCATAGCGGTCAAGAATAACCCTTTAAGAACCACTTTATTTTGTCCAGAAATGTTACGGTAACATTTTGTGTCCCATACTTACGCACTATTCTCTGTTTCGTGGCAGGTCATCCTTGGTGTATGTAGTATTTAAATGTTTTTCTTTTATTGGGTTTTTTTTAACTTGTGTAATGTTTAGTTTAGGCGTCTTGACTTGAGTTTAGATGTTTTGTATTTTGTGAATCAGACAAATTATAAATTTACACATTTGAATGAAATGTCTAACTGACCCGTTTTGTATGTACATGTGTACATGTATTATAACCTTTGTCGGTATTTGTTCATATGTGAGCGAGCTATAGCCAGCCTAAAGACCAACCAAATGTACAAACTAACAACGTATTAACAATAAAACAACCACAACCCATATTCATAAATAACTGTCAGGAATGATTTATTCACCTTCCAAAAAGTACTCGATTATTAAATGATAAAGGATTCTCAATGTTACCAATACACCGTATTTAAACATATTAATCAATAAAATTTATTTATAAAATCATCCAATATATTTGGTTGTAAACAGTCCACCCAAACGAATATATTGAAACAAAAACGGACAAACAAACGTTTACCGGTATATAGAGACACACATTACTCATCCAAAACATTACAAAAGTTTTGAAATTTGAATTTCCAAACTTTGACAAAACAATGAAGAGACAAACAGCCAGTGCTTAAAGCAAAAAACTAATCTACAATATACGTAATCTTTATACAGTACGTAAAACACTGCTATGCAGTTACCGGTATTCAGCTGCCTGGTTTTACTTGACAGATACTTAGAGAAACTATCCTGTATCTGGTCAAAATCTATACTACTAATAAAATGCGCTGCTCCTTCTCTGCATCGTCATCAGCATGCGCGCGCAGTACACGCACACGGGCGAACGACCATAAGAATGTGCGAAACAATCCGATCAACAAATCATCAATCCGGCATCAACAGGTATTTAGCCCGCAAGCAGGGGCGACGGGTATACTGCAGCTGCAGGAGGTATACAGACTGTTGCCACTGTCAAAGCGGTCAAAAATAAATTCATTTATCACTAACGTTGGTATGGTTTGGTAAAATGCCGTCATTGATAGTTGTACTCACAGAATCTACATTTAACATGAAACGGGCTAGTGCTGAAAGAATGCAGATGTAGAACCACGGCAAACCAATGAAACTTATACAATTATAAACCACAGCTCCAAGAGCTAATATTACACCTACATGTATACGTATTTACGAGTACATGTGTATTATAATAATAATATTGACTTAAGCTGCAATATGGTATAACAAATATTCCCAAGACGTATCAATTAACAGCAGTACTTACTACACCAACTAGGATTACCGCCGTTACCAATTTAAGAATAAAACACTTTCTCATTTAAAATCAATTTCCAAGTCGCTTAAAAAGAGGCACTAAATCAGTAGCGAACATTACAAGAGATCCAACTCTACCTAAAGAAACTTTAAAAATACTGTTAAAATCAAAATACTGGATGTGAATAGGTGGGAAAATCCCGCATAATGATCAACAACATGCAGCTGGTAATTCTCAAATCCTAAAAACAACAAAAGGCAAAAATAGGAAAAATTTTATGATTGATTCCAATCATATCGTTTTCAAAATACAATAAAATCAGATTTTTAAACAAATAAAAGCTATTTAAACAGTTACTTTTTCACGCGTTCATATTTTAAATTTTGCTACCATTAGCTTCAATAAGTTTTGAGAGTCAGCATTTCAGAAGGGAATACATGTATGAGCTTAAGACATCTGCTTTAGGAAGCGGACAGCATTGGGTTTGATCACCACCTGAGTGCCTTTAGATTTTTGTAAAAGGTGCTCTAAAACGTTACTGACATCATCATGCATACTGAGTATACGGTATGTGTTGACAAACATTCGTAAATGTACAGGGAAAAAAATGATTTACCTTATATACATGTATACCTGATGCAAATGTATATTAAATTTTGAAACAATTTTGAAAAGAACAGTCTCTTCATTAATATGATGGTAATATAAAAAAGACTAAAAAATATCTCCTCAAACTAAAACTCTGCATATACACGTATAGTGCTAATATAAAACGCAACACAAGAGGGAGCTATCTACGTTGCCATGGGCCACCAAGCAAAGCATATCCCTGGCATGATTATAGACGTCAAGAGTGACGAGAGAATGTTGACTGAGTTATTGTCAAGGATAGGCCATCCACTGATGTGATCCGTGGTTGTACTTGCCGTAGAGACAATGCGTTTAGTTCTCTGATCATAGGCTGTGGAGATTAACAAAATGACTGCTGTCAGTAGAAACACGGCGCTATTATTAGGAAGCAAGGTTTCCATTGTCAACAAGACAAACACCAAGAGGTACGATTTCAGATCAATATCACCTTGAGTCAATGAGTGATCCAATAAGGCGAGCAACTCACTAACTTACTCATCTGAATACTGCAATGAGGCTCCAAGCAGCGAGTCAATGAGTGATCCAATAAGATCAACAACTCACTAATTACTCACCTGAATATTACAATGAGGCTCCAAGCAGCGAGTCAATGAGTAATCCAATAAGACAAACAACTCACGAATCACTCACCTGAATATTGTAATGAGGCTCCAAGCAGCGAGTCAATGAGTGACCCCATCAGGCCAACAACTCACTAATTACTCACCTGAATATTGTAATGAGGCTCCAAGCAGCGAGTCAATGAGTGACCCCATCAGGCCAGCCACTGCGGCAAAGATGATAACTGGCCACTGCGGTACGGTCGTCTTAAAGGAAGGACTATAGAACGATATGAGTAGACCAGTGTAGAAACCACAGCCAACCATTAGGCCACCCATGGCACTGGACACCAGACCAATTATTGACACAGCGCCGTTCGTACCTGGTGAGAAGAATAACCAACCAGAATATTGAAAAACAGAAGTTTATTCTGTAAACCCAAATGTGATAAGTCACTATTTAGTTGCTTACTACAGTTTTCTTTAGCATTAGTATGCCTAAAGCACTGTCTATATTACTTTTATGGGATACTCCGTAGTTAAGCAGATATGGGTTGGACAATACAGAAACTGTAATGTACATTCAATGGTACAAAAAGATAACCTGCACGTTAATAAAATCATGTCAGAATATTAAACAGAATGGAAAAATAGGATTTCATCCCCCCCCCCGACCCAATTTAATACTATTACCAATCAACAGAACAGTTATGGTAGCTTTGCAAATTGAAAAATTGCCTGCTGGGGACAAAGCTTCTTTGGGTGGACGGCTCAGAAGTGTTTACTCACCAACAGGAACCTTTGACATTGTGGTGATCAATCTGGGTGTTTTAGATCCCATGACGGTACCGATCTCCGAGGCCCAGGTATCCCCACAGCAAGCAGCGAAGGCACTCATAAGGGCCAGGGCAATCCAGGTGGTGTCATAGAAGCGGGCAAAGTCCAGGGGCATGTCCCTGAAACCGCTGTCAACCAGATAGATGAGCGCCAACGATGTAGGGATGCCTCCGTTAGAGATGACTTGAATCCAATCACGCTGCCCACCTTCCAGATAAATAATGTTTTTAGTCGATTACAGGACTGTCAGGTTTGGGGATCGCCTCTTGATCTCCAGGTCATGGGGTCAAGGCCACGGCAGAGCCTCCCTCAGCCCACCCAGCTGTAAAGGTTAGCTGGATTCATTCGGAGAATAAGCGAACAAAGATGGCGGAGAAGAGGAATGACCACCCACCCCAATATGCCAAGGCAACATCACTCTACAGACATACCCCCAACGCTATGGTGAAAAAACAGCAAGGGACAGCCACACACACACACGACTCTGCCATATTCTATTGAAAGATTCCTATACACATCAGTTATTTTAGGTTTTGTACGGAGGGCATTGACCTGGTTAGGCCAGGTCTTCATTGTATATTACTAAACTACAGAGTACCAGTCTCTATATTGCCTTTTGTCCACACAGCCAACCACTTACAAAGGTCAATGACTGCTATAGTGTAGGTAATAGTATACCCCAGGCTACAGCAGCTATTCAGATACATACCAGTAGTACAATGTGCAGTGCAAATATCCTGGTACATAAAACTAACCATTGATTAGTCTAACTATTCAATTCAATGTGCGAAGGTTCACAATCATCTTTTATTACTACATCGTTTTACCTTCCTTATATGTAGCATCAATCTTCTTCTTCATCTCAGACTTGAATCTTGTAGCCTTTGAGGCCGTGTAGAAGAAGGCGAGTAGGGCCATAAAGAAGGAGTAGCTAGCCATGAGCATGACAAAGCCGATAATGTACCCTGTTCGTAGTCAAAGACAGTTTGGATAACTTTCACAACACTAGGGTACTGTCTTCACACTACAGGAAGAACGCAGTGACCTATTCCTTTAGACACAGCAGTAAATGCCACAATAATATCCAAGGCACAAATGATAATTTAGAGGAACTTGATTGGCTGTTGATGCTCATCAGTAAAATACAAACAGAATGCAATATTTGGGGAGTAACTATAGAAATTACAAGGGTACCACACTAAAACTGTGTAAACATCATCTTCAGGTTGATGGAAACCTTGGTAAAATCAGTATCAGTTATGTTTTAAGGCTTACTTATAGAATACCCCCACCACTCCTATTTTGGTGACTAGTGTGGTACCCTTGTAATTAATAGAATCATTGTGAAGTGACATCTGCGTACCAGGATCTTTTTAGAAAAGGGACGTGGTGACGGGGTATTCTATAGTTACTCCAAATATCTTCGTAAGTTCTAGTACCCAGACTTCACATCATGGTGATGTCAATTAGACTAGGACACCAGACTAGCGAAAGCCTGAGTGGACGGGTATTCTAGAGGCTAGCCTGGTAACTTACAATGTATACAGCTTAATGATGCGTCTTGGGAATAAATTTATTTGGCTCAATCTAAAAAATCAGTCTTAAAAAACAGCTGGTCATTTTGCACCTGATCAGAATTTGCACGATTCTGAGACTGAGAGTTCTAAGAAAACTTGATTTTGGAACACCAAACATTTTAGAACACCCACCAATCCCTCAAGCTTTGCTGCATGCGGTCTATCGTGGTGGCGGGGTATTCTATAGTTACTCCAGATATTTTTCAAAATATCGTACCAAGAATTGCACCTCCAGATGTTACACTTTTCTTTCGTAGACCATTAACGGCCAGAAGCAATGGCAGTACAACAGTCAATAGCCAGCGTCCTGGAGACATTGGGTAGATAGGAGCTGCAGAGACAATCAAACAAACCGGCTTAATTCTACTTTATCTGTACGACTACGAGGCTAAAGGGCTTACCCTTGCACGTACTGTATACGTGACTAGACTTTCAACTGTAAGTGTAGTCGCCTATATTTGGGAGACAAAAATTGCCAGCGCCGCGAAAGGTACATTTTATTAAAGTTGTATTTGTTGTCATTAAAAATAAAAACAGATAAGTTAAAAACTTCTTCCTCAACTGATTCCTAATTTTAGATGTTTCTCAGTCTAATTAAATTACATTTGAGGAAATAAACGAAGGGAAACCGGGGGTGAGTGCCCCATGGGCTATGCCTAGCTATGCTATGCCTATGGCTATAGTGCGTAAGTGAATGTTTGTGAGCTTACCGTTTGATCCTAAATACGTGAAACATAGCATGGAAACGGACCATGCAATAAGCGACACCGGTACCACTGCGGTCATCATAGCGCCGAACAGGATCATTTCACCAGTCTTTGACGTTTTGAAAGTTTCACAATTGGAAATGGTTTTATCAAGGGAAGTTTCCTCTTCATGACCGATCTTTTTTCTCCGGCTGCGGCACTGAGCATCGGAGTAAAGTTCGTTACCGATTGCCATCGATCGTGCATGTTGGTATACGCGCCCTCTGCGTTGACAGTAGATTGATTGGCACTGAAACAACTGTGACCGTGACACGTGTTTGAAGGGAGCCCTCTCGTGACTGTCAATGTTTATAAAACACAGGAACTTTTCGGCCTATCCGAATGTGGGACCGAAATATGATTTCCACCTTTACTTTGGGGATCGGCGCATAGTTTTATAACAATTTAGGAAATAAACAATCCTTCAAATTTGAAATAATTAACTGAATTAAAAGAGAATTTACTGCAAGTTGAAATCCGGTGCAAGCTTAATTGGTGATTGAGCAACGCGAGAAAAAATTAACAATTTTACCCCAACATTTTTTAGTATCTAAGAGATTTATTAACAATAATTAGTAATTTTACACATCAATAATAAAAAAGTGATTAAGCAACGCGAGACAAAATTTACAATTTTACCCCAACATTTTTTAGTATCTAAGAGATTTATTAACAATAATTAGTAATTTTAAACATCAATAATAAAAAAGTGTTTTAGACGCTTGTTATGGTGCATTCAAGTTGTTTCTTGAGAAATATGGATAACTACCCACGGTATACTAGTACTAAGTTTAGGTGCATCTTAAGGATCGTAGTAATAACAACAGAAAGGGTTCTCACAAAGATGTTCCATAAATATACACATATATACATGTCTAGATAGAAAAACATCAGGCGTACAAACTGTAGATTATTATCAAGAGTTGCAGATAGAAACAATTCTGAAAAACCCTAAACATGACAGCAGTTATTGAACACCCTGCTAGGGGCGACCAAGCTGCCCCCAGCAGCCCGATAGGGGGGAACCTGCCCCAACTTCCCTCCTATATATAGGGGCAACCAAGCTGCCCCAAGCATCCTACTAGGGGCGACCAACCTGCCCCAAGCAGCCCGCTAGGGGGGAACCTGCCCCAACTTCCCTCCTATATATAGGGGCAACCAAGCTGCCCCAAGCACCCTCCTAGGGGCGACCAAGCTGCCCCAAGCACCCTCCTAGGGGCGACCAAGCTGCCCCAAGCACCCTCCTAGGGGCGACCAAGCTGCCCCAAGCACCCTACTAGGGGCGACCAAGCTGGCCCGTAACTAGAGTGTTGTAGTTGACTGACATAAAGACATCCTGATGGTCTCGTAGTGCCCTGATATAATTCACTGAGGCTTTCTGGTCCTGATTGTCAATGTCCAGCGTGCTGTAGAGACGCACCAGTCCACGGTTATTGGCATCCTCCACAATGAATCGTGCTTCTGCTATCGCCTCCGATGAGATGACGACCACCTGAGCTGATGCATTCTGGGAGATCTCCTCAGCCGAATTCTCAATCGTTGTTGTCTGTATTTGTAAACAATTGCGGTTTCATTTGTCATTTTTGTTTTTTTAAATATTGCCATTAATACAACTGGCAGTATTCATTTCAGGGTTTGTCTTCTTGGCCTTTTTAGATTTGAAGATCTTTTGGAATGGCTGTACTAATTGCCTCAGCTTCATTCCTTTATATCGAATCCAGGCGTACTATCACTAGGCGCTCCATAAAAATATGGGCGTACATCCCAATAAGTGCTCCATAACACTACAGGCTTACTTTACCAATAGGCGCTCCATAACACTACAGGCATACTTTACCACTAGGCGCTCCATAAAACTACAGGCTTACTTTACCACTAGGCGCTCCATAAAACTACAGGCTTACTTTACCACTAGGCGCTCCATAACACTACAGGCATACTTTACCACTAGGCGCTCCATAAAACTACAGGCTTACTTTACCACTAGGC
>JAVCKS010047201.1:0-10418 GCA_032273685.1 Pteraster tesselatus
AATTGGGAAATGATCCAAAACCCCTTTCGTATGAATTTTGTTTTGGGGTGTGAAATGTATTCTTTAGCTATCCAACACTACCCCAACAATTTTATTCCGGAATATTTATATCCAAACCTGATTTTCTCAGAACTTGTTTGCACAAATTTCCGAACATTAATTGCTCCTAATTTTGGATCCAGTCGTAAACAAAAAATGTATAAAGTTCTAGAAGGAGCTCATCTTCAGCTTTAATTTGGTTTCAAACATGTTTCCACCATGTGAATGGTTTCCCCAGGTTGCATCACATTTTGGGAAGGGTCAATGCGCAATACCTTCCACCTCTCTGAACATTTCTTGGAGAACTGGGTAAAGTTGACCGACACTCCAGGGTGACGTTCCTTATGCTCTTCGCGACAGAACTGGACAAAGAAGGCGTAGGAGGACATTCGCCCCTTGGGTTTGTTGGGATCTTTCCTCACCATGATGATAGCTCAATGGTTGGTGGCTTAGACCTGCACAAACAATGTCAATACAAACAAATGGATTGTTCAGGTGTACCGTGGTTGGGTGGCTTTGTGGGTTGGTGTTTGGGTGGGTGAAGGGGTTAGTTATAGCAAATAAAATTTGAAACCCAAATACTTCTGCATGGAATTCTATACTTTTTATATAGTGACATATTCCGTATACATGTAGTGGGTATTGTAAACATTAAGATTGCAGACACTTGAACCATCCAATAGTACAGTATATGTACTTGAATATGTGATGCAGTATGTCAAAAGCAGGCACAAGTTGGCAATATGCCAATTGTAAGTTTTGGGGTACATTAGTAAAGTATAACCCTTGCACTGTACAATGCCACTTTCTGTTTTCAAGTAGGATATTTTAAAGTGAAGCTTTTAGGGTTTAAAATTTAATTTTGAAACGCTTTGTAGCTTGAGAAATACATGTACATGTAGCCCCATTAGGTGGGTCAACAATGCTACCTCCGAAACGGGCACGCAGGAAGGAGCAAAGAAACTGTTTTTGTACCGAATTTCGCCTAGTTTTTGATATGTCACATATTTATCAAGTTCAGTAGTGGAATATCAAAATCTTGTAGTGCCTCGGATCAATGCCATTTGACATATTTTCAACCAATGAGCGAGTTGTACATTATCCAATACTAAATGTATATGATGGTTGTTACTACATTGCCTACCACAAGATGTTACATCACCAGTGTACTTTAAGAAAGTTTGCAGCAATCTAACACTGCCACCTCTGTAGAACCTGATGCACACATCACAACAGCCCTGCTCTATATAGATCTACGCTGTGCTATTGTACAAAATTCCTCACGCAGAAAGTTACTGCAGTTTGGTGTCAACATTCGTTGTTTGTCTGTAAATTTAGGTTCTTGCGTAGAAATCCCATGACCCTTACTATGTTTAACCAATAGCAACCTAGCTTGGTCCACATTTGGGGATGTATATGCCTATGCAATTTTGACCAATGGACGGTAATTTTATTTTAAACGAATCAAATAAATATAAGCAATACTTTTCATTTCACAGCTCTGGGCAATCATGCACAAAATTATATTTTCAATCTACTGTAACTTTTCGCATCTTAAACCGCCCATCATTCCCAAGACTATCCTCTTTAACAGTCGCACACAAGAACTGCTTGAATATGGATACAACCAAACAAAGATTACTCAAGAGAATGGCACGTGGTCCGAAATGGAAAACTGCTTCCAAAGTAAAAGGTTTTTTCCTAGATTTATCAATATTCATAAAGTACACCAGCTGTAATTTCAATTGTTCACACAAATGTACATTAAACAAGCGAACTGTATTTATCTTCATCTTTTACTTAACTGATAAGAAACTAGGCACAATTCTTGTAATTACATTAAAACACTTTTATTAAAATCAAAAACTTTCCATTCCTACTGCATGGTTGCAGTCATGATAAATGTACAACTAAAACAACCTAATTTATCATCGAAAGAAAAGTCACCACTTTCTGTAAACCCCACATTTTTAAATTACTCGTACTTTATAAAGCAATTTGTCTTAACTGTCGAACTACAATCATAATTAAAAGTTGAAATAGGCAAACAAAACAGTAATAGTGGAAATTAGATACAAAATAAGCTTTTAAATGTTCATGAAAAGTGTGATTAAGCACTTGATAATGATGTCCCTTTAAAGGGCAGTTTTGCAGATAGAGTACTTGAAACGCTTACTTTCATTACATTATCGAAAATAAAGTGATGACACGAATATGGTACAGAGGAAATAGTGCAGTACATTTCCCAATACACTACACAAAAAGGGAAACAGAACCAAGAATGGATCTACTTATAATTTCAGAGTTCATTTGTAAGTCTGGGATTAAGCATTCAATTTTGTTACAAGAACAAGAACTTTATTTAAATACACAACCAAGACAAAGGGAGTAACGGATAATGTTCGAGGTAATAACTGTCATTTAAAAACATTTAAAAGGGACTTACCCATTCATCAAATTACACAAAATGCTACAATGTTGTTCAATGTGATACCTCAGAGGCAATACTAAACGAGTGATCATGTGCACGACAAAGATTGCTAGATTGGTAATATTTTCCGAAAACATTTAGGGGGGGGGGGGGGGTGGGGGATTAGCTCATTGTGGAGTGGTTGAGCATCTTTACTCCTCGTCACTAGAGCTTGAGCTACTGGAACCGGAGCTGGATGAAGAGGAGGAAGAGGAGCTGGACTTCTTAATACACTGCTTGCAACGTTCCTTGTAATCGGACATAGCCTGCAAACATTACAAACATAAGATGTATTTTTGTAAATGATGCATCATCTACATGGCAGCTTCCTTCATATTAATCTTGTTACTACACAGTTTGTGTTTTGAAAGGGTAGGGAACCTACCCATAAAACAATGATTGGGGAGGTACTGAAGAGTTAGTGTAGTTTTAACATTTACATTCTGTACTTTGCTTGTCAAAGATGTCTTCCAGAATGCTATTACTGTAAATGGGTCGGAAACAAATGTACAATTGCCCCTTTGCCAACACATAGAACACTTGTTAAGTTTCGTGAACATGTCAAACGAATTTCGGGTACGAATAAATAAGCACCACTAGACCGTCTTTGGGAATTTCATCTTTAAATGAAATAATGAATCACACATTTTATGTAGTTTCCAATAGATAATGCTAAGCTATTTTCCAGTTGTCACCAGTACTAGTGTTAAGGTATCCTGTGTAATACTTTACACCACAGCACATCATTTCTTGGTGAATACTAAGTATTCAGGCAAAATTCTGCCCAAAACATTGTAATGTGATATTTAGGTTGCATGGCCTAAAATATTCTGTACACAATACGCACGTACATGTAGAGAGTTTTTGGTGCTGCACATACCTGAATATATCTTTCCTTGTCAGCCATGGCAGACCTGTCATACTTTGCCTTCAGTTCGGGTGTTGCCACCTTCCACTGTCCAGAGAGTATCCTAGCAATCTCACCAATGCCCAGCTTAGGATTCACTGCCTTGATTTTTGGCCGCTCGTCATTGCTGAACAAGAAAAACGGCGATCTGGAAAAAATAGGTGGTCATAAAACCATTATTCAGCAAAAATCCAAGGCTAAGATATTGACTCTGGTGTACAAATTTGCAACCTTTCCTAACCTAAACTACAGGCTGATCGCTAACAAAAGACTAATCTTCGTAATTTGTAGCCACGCCCAATTTTTTGAAGATCAACAGTTGCAAAAATTACTTAACAAATTGCTTACCAGTAGTCATTAGAAAATTATTGTTTGCATGGGGATGTTTTTGTGAGAGCAAAATGTAATACAATATTGGTGAAACCAAAAACTAGCTGCAGCATGCTGCGTAATACAACAGCTTTGTTGTACGTGTGCATGAGTACAAACTTAAAAAATGTGCAACTCACAGGTTCCGTTTAGGCGCATTGGGATCTTTCTTCTTACGCCGTCCCTTCTTCTTGATGCCCTTGGGAGGAACGTAACGTGCCATCTCACGCTCATACCTCTGCTTGTCGTGATCGGCGCAGTCAAGAAATTTCTTCTTTTCGTGATCGGCCAAATTCTAAAAAACAAATAACCATTATCACAAATTTACCTGCAAGCATTTAGATATATTGTAACTACATTTTTTATTTTAGTATTTTCACAGCATGATTGCCATGCGACCAAATCTTTGACCTGAGCCATAGTGCTGTTGATGAAGCTGCATTTTAAAAGCCAGCTCATAATTTAGTTGAATTGATGAGCCTAGCCCAGCAATTAATTGAAATTAAGCCCTGCAAACATTTGGGTTTGTATAGTTAATTACATTGACCTACCTTCCACCTTTCCGAACAGGATTTGGAAAATTGCGCAAAGTTGACACTCTGTTCTTTCACTTCCTCCCGACTAAACTTGACAAAGAACGCGTAAGAGGACATGCGCCCTTTGGGCTTGTTGGGATCTTTTCGCACCATACTGCTGATTCTTGAGGTATACCCAAAGTTGCAACCTGTTAAGAAAAATAAATTGTCGCAAGTTCAGCATTGCTAATACTTATGTACAACTGTACATTTGTTAACAAAATGTATTTGGGTATACATAAAACTTGAAAGTGATCTCATAATTTAACATTAAGTGCAATACATTGATACACAATTAGTATAATTCATAAATTAGTATAGAAAATAAACCCAACATTTAACCCAGTTGCTTTATTGTAGGTTTCTGACGATACACTACCAAATGTAACCTTAATAGCACCAAATAATGTTAGAAAATACAGACAAATGAATCACACACCACTATTTTAAGACTTGAGATAAACTAAAGGGGCAAGCCCTAGGTTTGATGACAGAAGTGTACATTATGGTGTAGGTTAGAGACATGACATGTACTTCAAATATGCAGGTAAAAGTTGTGGATAGCATTACGTGAAGAAAGTAGGAAAGATGTTGAGTATGCCGACACTAAAACTAATCAGACACAATATGGGCACCAGCCTAATCAACAAATTATTAAAGACTCAATTACTTATGTTCATGTTGATTAATATGTAAACAATACTCAAGTCTTCAAACATGACAAGATGCAATCAAACTGCAATCACGTGACTAAACATCATGGAGAGTTAAAACAGGCCATAAAAACCAGGAGCTTGGCCTGCAGACCAAACATGTTTCGCACATGTACGTAAACTCTAAAAAATTCTAAATTAGACCATCGCCAACAGATAAGTTTGAAATCCACAAATTATAATTACATACACATCTTATGCAACATGTTAGTTTACTCAGATGTCCGAAAATTCTATTGAAAAACTAATTTCTATAAAAAACATTACTATATTGTGTTTAGCATGACATGTTTGTAACCTATTTATCAAGCTGGGACGTTATTGACTTGACTAAAATAGTCATGTGATATTACAGAGTAAAGTACATGTACATCCTATGAGCAACCACTATTGGCCACATATTAGGCATAGTTGTAATTATGTAACACTTGTGTGCATAATCCTAGCTTTAGATTATTAATGTTTATTAATTAGTTTACTAATGTCCCTGTTAGTGTTATATTCAAGTTAATGCAACATTTATGTTCTGCCCCACCTCTAAACAGGTACGAAAATTAGTGTTCTTGGCACTCAGTAAATTATGTCTGGTAATTTCTTTAGGCAACATAAGCACACTTCATACATGCAACAAATTTTATAGAAAGACAACACGCACATGGCTATCCACAGCCTTTACCAAAACCTGAATGCTAAGATAAATTGGTAGGAATCTAGTCCATTTGCCACTTTCCCTCACTTATTCACCAATAACATAGTGATTCACAAGTTTGAATGCTACAAAAGTTCCAAGGACTTGCCCTATTTATCACTGGTTTAAACTTTCCAAGAAATAAATTAAGTACAGGTACACTTTGTGAAGTTGAAAATAATGAAATCTTGTTTCTAACGAGCAAGAGCAAGTGGCAATTAGATTAGTAATTCTTGATTAAGAAAAAAAAAAGAGAGAGAGAGTGGTTACAGTTTTACAGCCAGAGATCTTGTCCTACTGTGGTTGCAGGTGCATCTACCAGGGTTTGTGTTGACAATACACACCAACAGGATATAGGATGGCCAATCGGTGACTAGGACACACATAGCCGAACAGCGCAAAACATTTGAGCCTTTTGTACTCAAATCGCAAAAAAACACAAAAACATGGCTCATAATTTTAATTGTTTAAGCAATCCAAAATATACACCATGCATTGAAGGGTTTTAAAATGTATACACGTACATTAAATGGTGTACGCAGTAAATCACGCAAAAAAAAATATTTAATATCCGCAAATTTTTAGATTAAAAAATATAGAACAAGGCTTCCGGCATCAAAACTGCAACCACTATGCAAAAAAAAAAAATTTTTTTAAACTATTAAATTCGGAAGAAAATATACCCTCAAAAACACTGCATGACTGGCTTTATTTGGCCTCCCCCCCCCCCACAAAAATAAATCTAAGAATAAGATCAATGTGTGTGTGCCTACAGCAAGCTAGTAGCACCAGCAATTGTTATTTGCAAAATTGTAGTAAATCAAAACAAAATTACAATCACACAATTGGTGCTTGGCCAAATAGAGAACCCCCATGTTTATTAGACATTCTGACCAGAAGAACCAATAAACATTCTGAAAGACTGCCCAATATGCTTGCTAAACACTACCCAATTCAAACACTGTATGCAAATTAGATGGTGCACACATGCCATTGGAGCCCTAAAATTACCGCTAAAATTCACCCTAATAAACTATCATATCTGAATAAACATAAATCCTTCAATGCCTATGGTGAATTTGTATTGATTCAACAACTAACAACAAGCAATCAGTGATCTTGTAACACGTGCGACGACCTAGGATGGATGGCATGACAAGGCAGCGGTTACGTTGTTCCTTCGCCGCAACTTTGCATTTTTGACGTCAAAAAAACATGGAGGAAATCTCTAACAGGCCCCACCCGCCACAAATCCGATTTTGTACGTGTCCTAAAAACACCACAATTTCACATTTTCGGAAGAAGTTCCACCGATAAATACATGTTCAAAGTGTCCGCGTTGGGTTCGGGATCAATTTAGTACATATCCTATTGGGTTTGTATACAGAAGCGTTGAGTATTGGGAAGATATACAGCCATGTAGGCAACGGAGTTGTAGTCGAGCAATGCAACAAAATGGCAGTTAAAAACGAGGTCAAACAAAGCCAGAAAAACAACACCCCAAAACACCTCAGCCACTTTCATGAATGAAAGTCCCTCTCAATTACGGTTTTCTGGCTAAATATTGTCATTAACCGAAAAATTAAATGTTTATCTTCAACATTGAAACACTTTCACAAATCTGCCATAGGTTTGTGTGTCAAAAGTAGAGTGTACATTGGGGCAGTACAGGAGTTTTTCGTGGTGAAAATATGGTAGATCGTAATGTGGCATGCATGGCGTCGGGGTAGCGCATTCAAAAGCGATCGGCGGGGAAAAAGAGATGCAACTAAAACAATCTCTGGTTTTAAATAGTTAGATTTTCTGCATATGTAAAATGAATACTCAGCAACACGACAATATTTATTTCCCCAAAAAATTCAATTTGGTTATTGGAGATAAAGTTGTAAACACGAACATTTTGTTTGCCGCTGCTTGCCAATCCTCACGACAATGCGGTATATCGCAGGGTTTGTTCACGAAACAATTCGAAAATTAACTCGGCGCCTTGTTTTTCAACCTAAAATGCATTAGTATTTAACAAGTTTTACAACGCAAAAGTAAGTGCAATTAGTCGAACAGAAATCAAATTATTGCAGCACGGCGTTTTTCTGAATGTTCAATAATGATTAGGACCCAAAAGAGAAATTTTACTCACCTTGTCCAAACTCGAAATAGTCACAACGGGAACACGCGAAGTATCCACAATCAAGCAATACGTGTATTCAATGCACACACATACAGTATACACGCACTCAATACCTGCTGTACATGTACGTATAGCTAGCTATGCACAACGCGAGAAGCGGCCCTGTACAAAATCCCTATACCCACGCTACTTATGCAAAAACGTGCACAAGCCCAAGGTAAGAAATGCAGAACTCTCATTGGTCAATTTGAAGTTACGTTGAAGATTTATCCAATAAGATCGTAAAATGATAATCACATGGTACATATGCCTACGCGCATTCCATGTGGTCATGTGATATACGTTTAGCGCCAAATTATGTATGCAAATATTAAAGCGGGCAATTTTAAGTGGTTTTTCACGTGAGTATTTGTTATTAGGGGGTCGGTTTGTTTTTTATAAATGCTTATTTGATGGAAGAATAATACATGAATGTGAAAGTATTAGAAAATAATAGGTTAGAAAACAGAACTGCTGCACACTACTTACTTGCTGTGATGATAATAGGTTTATTTAATTATATAAATATATATACTGCTTATATATTCTTATGACGTCATTTTAAAAGAAATGCATGCCGGGCGTGCGATGCAATGCACATACACATTATGTACATGTACATGTACATGTACATGTAGGTGTAGGTAGGTGTACGTACGTAGGCGCGCTTTACGCTACGCGGCGCTCTACTATCTTTGGTTTTTACGCGTACGCTGGCATATCGCCACGACATAGTTCTCGATTGAGCATGCGCTGTGAGATAATACATTTTACCTGTGTTCCTTATGTGTTTGTTTAGCACATTGTTTACAATTCACATGGTTTAGATATTAAACTAACAACGTAAAATTGCACACAGCAATTAAGCAGTGTGCAGCAGTTCCATAATTTTGTTTTAATGGGGCAGTATCGGGAGTTGAAATAGAGTGCCCTCATTCGCTTTATAATGTACGGATTCGAGCCTCGAATTCTAGGTTTGCATGACCGCAAATGTCAAAATCCGAAAATTGTTATCTTCTGTGGATTGGTCGTCGTAGTAATAAGCCTTTTTACCATTACACGCGCTTTGGGGATTAAGGAATTGTTTTGGGAAACCCCAAAATGCACCATTCCGAAAATGCACGCGCGTGTATGGGTGAACTAGTAACCAAATTATTACAGAAGTTCACAAAATTTGCAAGAAAGTGATTGACTGGCAAATGAAACAGAAATGTAATCTCGTAGGAATAAAAACTTCTAAAGTGTTCGATGCACTTATAAATAAAAATGTATTCAAATTTTTCATCGTACCCTTCATTGATTTTGTATGTGTAATGGTTGTTTATCTCTCAACCGAATGCTTAGCAACCACTCAGCATCGATAGCGCCACATTATTTTTCTTCTCGTGACGTAGGCTCCGCTGCATTGCCATTGTTCGGTATTATTGTACAATTCCTTTCCTTACTATTGTTCCCCTCTGTTGATTGTGCGTGGTAGAATTTCACGCACAATTTTCAGGCAACCGGATCGGAGTAGTGCTGTGTAGTTTTAATAATGCGGGCCATTCAAGGTAGAATTTGGTTAATCGGCATAATTACTGAATGAATTCTTGCCGGTAATGCGGAGAACATTGTAAGCCTGCCGCACACGAGAGCTACATGTATGCTGCTAGCAAACGGCATCGACTGACTTTTTATTCAGCAGATAGCTCTCGAGTGCGGTAGGCCTTTTAGGAAGCGTAAGAAATGTTTTTCTCGGACGAAAATGCACCGCGACCACGCATGTGCAGAACCTCCCGCACTGAGAAAACCATGTTGCTTTGACTATAAGGATCCCGACTGATGGCGGAAGATAAGCCGACATTGATAATGTGAATTTTGACAAAGTATTCCATTGGATGATGACTCAGTGTACGACTGGAAGAAACACATCTGTCGATACTCCTGCATACGTGGGAATATTCTGCCAGTGTACAAAAGAAAGAGTCCACCATGAATTTTATAATTTTGTTTTGTTGGGATGTTATCGTTCTACGTCTTTCCTTCGGGGTTTTCGGATTTCTCCATGAAGAGATACTCATACTAGTCATACTAGACTGTCCGGGGCGCGTATTTTTTTCGCACATGACTTGGGGTCTACAGCAGTTGGCAACACTGCACCTTTTTGGCAGATTATCCGATAGAAGACTAAAATTATTGGGATTATCACCTAACCTATGAAATGTATAAATCCAAATTATATTACCCTATAACCTTACTATACCAACCCTAAAATAGACCACGTGATAAGTGTTTACGCAAGGTGGCATCTTTTCCAAGAGATGGTGTGTGTCTGTTGGTCTACGACGAGGACCGCCCTCTGTTATACGTCAGTAACTTACTAATAATAGTACTGAAAAAATATTCAGCATTTTTTGTTCACTTGCACTGCGCGCAATGATATAAGAACCGATGAATATGTTAAGTTAGAAAGGAAATTAATCTCCATGAACTGTATTGATGTATGGGAGT
>JAVCKS010047224.1:3129-25639 GCA_032273685.1 Pteraster tesselatus
AAGTCACGGGCTATTCTAAACAACAAGTGGTTCTCAACATTAAATATGAATTATTATACACTAGGGCCTATAATATATTTTTGAAAACTGTTTTATGTAAAGACTGCACGCTGGTTATAATATTACTAGTTTCTAAATTCTAGATTATTATGGCACAGAAAAACACAAATATATCCAGTGGTAGTTACAGAATAAGAGGTTAATTATTGCTGCTTCTAGCCAAAATTAATTACAGCAAGGTTTTGGTTAAAACATGGTCCAATCAATAATCAATATCCAATATACATGTACTCACTTCTTTAGTTCTGTATAAACTCGACTGTGTAAATGTTGCTTTGAATTGTTTTTTTCTATTCTTCTAGATATCTTGTTTAACTCGTCCCGTGCTGTTTATCAGCTGATAGGACTACTGACACTGATACTGTTGATAGTGATAGTGAAACTAAACTGACAATCATCACTTAGTAGTAGGCCTATAGTACTAGTACAGACCTGGAGACAAAATTATCTCCAGGTCTATGCTGACATCATAGTGGCAAAACAAGAAAAGTAAAGCTTTCAGTCAACATTATCAATCTGATGTTGATGTTGCACAAAGGTCAAACCAAGTTATAACTTATACTAAAGTCAACACACCGACAGATAAACTTAATTGACAAATTGAACTTTGAAGTCTGATGTACAAAAACAACAAGGTAAACAACAATGCATGTACGAGCGTGAGTTTCCTGCACTCGTGGTCCATCCAATGTATGCCCTCCATCTGATCATTTCCACTACGTTTTGTCTGATTAGCGCCCTCTAGTGGTACTGTCTGTTCTAGTGATGCTACCTTGTAAAAAGCCTAAATTCTAGCTTTTTATCTCAACTTTAATATTTCAAAGTTCAAGTTCAAGTTCGCGGTAAGTTCAACGTTGCCAACCCAAACATTGAGCTCAAACATTTGCTAGCTCGTGTCATTTATTCGATTTCGATTATTAAATGGGACTGATGACCGTTTTTCGGCTAAACTTCAGAATACCCGTCCATTCGCCATTTTATTCTGGAATTGCTCCTATTATTAATATACTTTACCTTGTTTGTTTTTGCGGTAAAATCGTAGGGGTAAACTAGGCTCCGGGCTTCTCCATTCTGCAATTGAAATGGAAAGACTCATGCTTGTAGTCACCTACTGTGTGTTATTTGTGGCTACAAACTTAACAAACAAGGTGAGATACTTTTCCTTGTAGGCCAAGTGGTACATATCATTCGGCTCTGAGCAGAAAGTGCTAAAGCTTGGCTTAGGCCTATCACACTTCGATTATGATGGTAAGTTTACTAGTAACCGTTTGCATGTAGTTACACGGGTCAATTTTTTCTGAATAATTGAATAATTGAATTCAGCTGTAGTCCAGCGTTCCCCAATTAGTTTTCCCCAAGGACCAAAATATCTGTTTTCTTATTTTCTGTCCTCCTAGTACGTTCTGTCTGTTCTCCACTTTACTTATCCGACATTATTTCAAGTGTGGCAGACTGGTGTTGGGGTTGTCGTGCTTTTTGGAGCGGCCAATAGGGGCTACGTTCAGCTGTCAGTTGAAAGGTACTGGTATTCTCATTAGTAGGTTAACCCAGAGACCTCTGGTGTAGTAGGAATGTTAGGTGGTTAATGATCAGACGTCTGTATGTTAATATAAACTAAGGACAATATCCATGTGACAACGTCTGCACTCTTTCTTCGTACTAGGTCTGCTTTGTTACCATGGCTACCGGCTATGATGTTATTTGTGCTCACTATTTACTCTGGGTCACGGGCATTGTCAAAAATGGTGAGTGTTAGAGTGAGCACTTGAAATGGGTCACAGTTGAGATACCATAAGTGCACCCAAGAACATAATTAGCGCCCTCACTCGGTCATAATGTGTGGATTCCAGTCTCAGATTGTTAAGTTTACATGAACACAAAACGCAAGTTCTCAGTTCTCATGTATGATGTTGCTAAATTGTCACCTAGTGTTCTATCTTTGTAAATCACTTTATACACAAGGTTTTCCCCATGATTGTGGCCCTTTTAAGCTGTGGTTGAAGCGAGTAGTACAATCAATGTTTTTCTCTCTGATTTGTAACATCGTTTCTTGTGTCCAGGTGCTTCCAGCCTTTATTACAATTCAAAACGTTGTCGAGATTCCTGGTTATCTTGTGGAGATGTATATCACAAGCCAACCGGCTAGCCTAGTCAACAAAACAAGGTACATTATTTATTCATCTATTTGTATGTTTTCATAAGAAACTTATTTGTGTCTCGGGTCTACAGAAGGCGTTACAGAGGGAGGGGGAAAGCCCCAAAGATTTGGTGTGGGGGGGGGGCCCATAAGGGGCTAAAAACCCAATTCACGTGTTGGCACATCGGGAATTCGAATCTTGGACCTACCTCTGGGGAAGGCAAGTGAAAGAGTAATACCACTATAATGAGTGGTGTATTTACCGAAGAACACAGTGTGCCCTCAACTTGGTAGAAAGACCAATGATGTAACACTCACAAGGATTAATAAATAGGGATAGAGTAAGTTAACGTTTTGGAGAGTCTGTCGATGTACATGTTATACCATTCCTCAATTTGTAATTAATTTTTCAGTGTCGTTATCATCTTATTTGCCGCTTTTCAAACATGGAACACAGACCCCCAGGTGAATTTCTTTCTTCGATATTTTGGTCGGGGGAAATCTTACCTGGAATAGTCGCACTTATTTTACACATTTGTAAGGATCAAGTAGCACAATGCTATTTTTTTAAGTACGTCCATTGAAAGTCAGAATTTGAATTGGTAATTACCGGTAATATTTTTACTTTATTTGGAAATGTACCGGTATTTATGATTTTTTTTTATTCTAGAAAGATGAGGAGGGACTTTACTGGTTACTGATTCATAGCATATCGGCAAGTTCCTATAGTGTTTATGCCAGTGTCAATGGCTGGTCCATCTATATCAGGCAAGTTTGTGACACTGAGTAACAATTATAAATCACACTAATCTACTAACACTAAATTTACTTTTGGGACAAACCAAAAATTTCTCCAAGAAAAAAACGTTCCGCGTCGTTGAACTTACACTTTTTCGTCTTTCGTGTTTCAGTGAGACCGATAGGCTATTCTGTTGCTACTTCTTCAGTGTGGTAGTCTTGTGTCCAGCCAGTGTTATTCTAGGTAAGAACAGTCAGTTACATGTATGTACAATGTCTGTAACATAAGTTCGGTCTATTATTAATGTTTTAAAGTGCGGTGTTCGGCCTAGTATCCGGAGTCTAGTCCAGTTCTAGTGCTGTTTTATCAACTGGATGTATACATTCATATTTGCCAGGTAGATCCAAGCTTTCTCGATGCTTCTAGGCTAAGACTAGAGCAAGCTAGAGGTGCACCGTAGCTAAACCGCAAGTTGATCGATTGTTTTCTATTTATTTGAAGGCGATGTAGTTGCTGCTCAAGAGTTTCCACATTGGTACCTGTACGAGTTCTATATAGGCTGTATGCTCAGGTGATTAAGTAAATGTTACAAACCTTTTTTACATTGTTTTTTATTATGCTATACTGTCGCCTGAATTTAGCTGAAATGATCTCCTGTCCAACTAGCAAACCTACTCAATTATCAATTCAACATTTAAAATTATTTCTGCAGGGGAGATCGGTCTGAAATCGGACAGTACATTTTGAAGCGGTCTCACGTGCTATTTGCATTTCAATTTTATCGGCAGTAAACAATAAAAGAATTTCATCACAAAACATAATTTGAATTACCAGTAGTATATGGAAAAATCATCAGTACAGAACCCAAAACCAAATTCTGATTTCATCGAACTAATATTAGCCTAATGCTCAAATCCGAATTTGGTACCGTGGCATTTGATATTACTACGGTAGTACTAGTTCAAATTGTATTCTGCGCAGACTAACATTCCAATTCCACGCTTGTCTACTTTTCAGTGGCGTTCTTGGGGTTTGCACCAGCCTCACCAGCATCCGTCTTGGTCAGTGTCCCAACGTATCGCTGGTGACAAGTCTTACCACAGGCTATGCTAAAGTCGCCCTGATACTGGTTTCCCTGCTAATGTTTGATGGGATGTTCTCGGGTGATTTTTCCCTCAGGTGGGCTTAGTGTTTTGAGTTGTAGAACTACTGTGTGTATCAATGAGCTCTAGAAGCTAGGTTTAATTTTTGTCGGATGCAGTAGAGCCTGTGCTCAGCCCAAGTGCCGTGAACACAGTACGTGCAAAACCCATCCTATATATCAGTCACACATGCACAGCCCCTGTGCCACTCCATTCCCTGGTTCCTGAGTCACCCATTCGTTGCCCTCCATATAATATCAAAATATGCATGAATGTTATAAGTGTTAGTTGGTTCCCGTCATAAATAGAACCAATTGCACTCTAAAGATCAGTGGTTCGATTTGAACCAGCCAGGGCACTGGATTTGTGTGTGATTTTTCTCTCATGTAATAAACCATTTTTATTTCCACCTGTGCTATTTCAGTATTATCCTTGGAGTCGGCGGTTATGCTGTTTTTATTGTATCCAAGACAAACTGCGGCAATATGACTACAGAAAGCTGTACAGCGAGGCAGGGCAAAGAGAAATGCGTGATGACGAGACATGATCATGAAAGTGTATAAATAAATTACCTGTATACTTCTCAAGTTGTCCGTGAAACGAACTGTGAAATATACTAGTTGAACAGCTTGGTAAAGTATAAAGGTGTGATGTACAATACTTATGTCTGTAAATCCGCCGGCCATCAGAGTGTTAAATGATATTAGGGATATCAAAATACACACACATTCAGACTTGGATTATGACAATGATTTGACTAAGTAAAATATTATGTTCTCCTTATTGGTGCTTTGTACATTTATGGTTTTGGGAATATTACACATTAAACAATCGCATAGTAATCACTTCTGTTTTACTCATGATTTTCTTATGTTTTATGTGTGGCAAAGTCAGTAAAACACTATATGATCGTGCCACTACTGTTATCTTTAATCAAATATCACCAATATAGGCTGTTTTCATAATGATATGCAAATTGTATGCAGCACCTTCTTCGCAAAGGTTGCTCTTGACAACCCAAAGCTTGTCCTAGTCTAGACTTGCATAAAATGTGCATAATGATTATGAAAAAGGCATTTTCAATGTGAATTATGATGTAGGGTCGATCATGGTACGTACACACATGGAGGCATGGACCACCTGTCCCTTCCTCCATGATGGAGGTATAACATGGTACATATATACAGGGTGAGGAAATTCTTCTAAACTGTAAACCAGTAATTGTTTACTTTATACTGTTACCACTTTATGATTATATGTAAATAAATCTCTTTTAATAAAGATATTTTGACATTTAAAATTTGACTCATGACTCGGTTTAATCGGATCATCGGACAGTACGTCTCAATAATCTTGACTGAGTTGTTTGGTGCTGGGGTTGGAATATTGGTCGGTCTAGTACTAGTAGTAGCCAGTCTGGGCACATTTTAGAATCTCATTTTCAAGAGGCCGACTGTATTTTCGGTAACGAGATATTTAAGGGGGACTATTTGTGGAAAGCTTCTGACGTTGTGACGTAGAATGAGTTAAAAAGTAATTCGAGGCTCGCTTTCGCGCAATTATGACCAACGAGGGCGCCCTTTTAGGGAATGTTTTATTCTGCATATAGCGCCCTCTGCTGCAACGCTGTATAAAATGAACCTGTTGTGTATGTACGTGTACGTACGTGTGTACTGAAAATCGGACGCTGAGATTAGAACGGTCGCGCACGCTGAATGCACATGAGCTAAATTCACGAGTTCGATTAGACTAGAGTTAAGTTTGCAGTACTGTTTGTAGTTCACTGTGGAGTGTGTTTGCTATAATACTACTTAGATTATTGGAAAGACAACAACAAAATGCCCATGTTAGAATCGAAACGAAAGGCAGAGGAGGTCGCTCTGGTTCATGTAAAACGGCCGAGGAACGAGCTGGTTTCAACAACGGGAGGAAGTTTGGTGCAAGCGGTAGGGAGACGATTCTTTCTTGGTGATGAATTGGTGGAGGCAGTTTTACCAAATAGGCCTAATAATGTTGCTATTGCTAAAGCTATTTTTGCACTGTTTTATCCTTGCTGCCATCTTGCTTCGTGGACTACCGGTATTCAATTTCTATTATAGGTAAAATAGCGGAATTTGAACATGGTTTACGAATTACTGGCACGGTGGTACAGTTCCTAAAATGTTTTATTTTATTTTTAGGGTCCACCAAGAACCTCTAGTCTCCTTGCGCCCATCATGTTACTAACAGGCCATGGTGCTGAGATCTTTACTGCCAAGTTCCACCCTGATGGCAACACTATGGCCTCGGGTTCGTTTGATAGAAACATCTGTAAGTATAGCACTGTCCAACATGGTAATAATTTGTCATGTGACTGCACGGAAAAACACAGCCTACTGTCAAGTAGAATTTACACGGCCCCAGTGAAGAACGACTCCTGTTCATTCTGGGTTTCCCGTGTTTAAGTTGAAATAACAAATAAATAAAACTGTAGATGACATCACTATGAAGTGAATTCTCGAAGGTGAAATCGGTCTCAAATTACTACATCTTTACAATGATTTTTTTCCATTCTTTAACAGTTATGTGGAATGTGTATGGTGAGTGCCTCAACTATGCAGTTCTTAGCGGTCACCAGGGTGCTGTCATGGAGTTGCAATACACGACGGATGGGTACGATGAGGGACAAACTCAATGTGGCAGTAGTTGCTTGCCATCAGAAAGTTAACAGTGCTTTCCATTGTTTATAAACATCAATATCATTTTTTAAAAAGTCCATTAAAATGGGAAAACACTTGTTGGAACCAAGCACCAGTACTTGTGAAAGTAAATGTGAAATTTGCTGTTCTTGATAAGAAAAAAGTTATTACTTAGTGATATGTGGATGGCCATAATAAAACGTTACAGATCACATGACATCTCTGCCGCTTAACTTCCAATTTAACAGTTATACCAACTATTTGTTCGTTTGGCCTAACAACGAAGTAGATAAGGAATTGTGTACAGGAGGGTGCTAAAACTTTCTAACATTTTTCTCTTTGTGAATTACTCTAACATTCAGTCAGATTGTGTCTTGTGGCACTGATAAACTCCTCTCCCTCTGGGACACCGACACCGGGGTCCGAATCAAGAAGATGCGGGGCCACTCGGCCATCGTGAACTCCGTCTTCCCGGCTAGAAGAGGGCCCTCGCTCATCGCCAGCGGGGCAGATGACGGGACGATTAAGGTCAGCCAAACCCAAGTCATCCCAGAGTTTGCTGTCTTTACAGCAGCTCTTTTAGCGTTAAATAGGGTCCGGGGGTCAGAGGTGGCCTAGTGGTATGTTCACTCACCTTCAACCACTGTAGGTCCCTGGTTCGAATCCTAATCCTGCCAACATGTGAATTTGGTTTTCAACACCTACCTCTTCTGTTTCCCCCCCAATTTCTGGGGCTGTCCTCCCAATTGTAACTGCTTCTGCCTACAGCCCTTTGGAGTGAGCAATATAAATTCAGTCAGTTCGGCCGGGCCGGTGGTGCACTGCGAGTAACACTCCAACCCAGTAGTACTCTTGTGCCGTGACTTGGGTTGATTTTTCATCTCGCTACAGTAACAAAAACACGTCAGTTATTTCTACTGTCTGGTTCTCTGTGCCAATGCACGAAAGAATGACCGACGTAACACAAGCACAACTGAACTCCTTCGCTGCAGAATTTAAACGTAACCGGTGTTGCTACACCAAGATTCTATTATTTTATTTATTTTTACTTTTGTCGCAATTTTCGCCATTACCGCATAGAATATCTTATAGTATAGCGCGACTTAATACCCTATTTTGCAGAATGGGTTACATTTATCCCGTGAATTATTCGGAGATTGATCATGTTTTCGTCCATATAGCTCTGGGACAGTAGGAAGCGTGGAGTCATCCAAACGTTTCAGAATACGTACCAGGTTCTGTCGGTGACATTCAACGACACCAGCGATCAGGTCATCTCTGCCGGCATTGATAACGACATCAAGGTAAACTAATATCTAAAGACATGTCGGATTTCACACAGCGTACATGTACTACAGGTAGTGGATTTTTGCGATGCTGTATAATTGTGTTGTGGTAGAGTGATGCATTTTATGGATGATTTTTAGGAGACACAAAGCACTCACAAAAACAAGCAAATTTCTGCTTAGAAATTTTCTTGCAAGAAATGGACACCGAATTTTGTGTAAGATTTATTCAAAGAGACAAACAAATTTCCATTACAGTAAACCTTTTAAAATGAAAAATTGAGAAGTGTGGTATATATTTTTGCTTTTCTTGATTAAGCTTGTCAAAATAGTACTCTTGCTTGTACATTACACACACAACAAACAAACAGATACTATTTCATGCGAGACTGCCGTGGTTTCTGTCCGCGTAACTAAGTACCCTCCTACAAACGGTAGTCTAATTTCCCTGACTATATTTCATTGTTACAGGTCTGGGACCTAAGGAAGAATGGCATGCTATATAAAATGCCTGGTCATACCAACACTGTGACTGGGTTGTCCCTTAGTCCTGACGGCTCATACCTTCTCTCTAATTCGATGGATAATACTCGTAAGTGACACAAGAATCTACCCATCTTATCATTATAATGCCTGGAAAGTTTTCCTTTTTTAGTGACCTTATAGGTGAACATTTTGTTGAGGTCTCGGGTCCATGTACATCCTAGCATGTACTGGAATATGGAAGTCAAATATATCTGGGTACAGATATTAAGATTGTTGGTGTCGTTACCAAGCTGTATACCAGACTAAAGTCCTGGTGTTATCAGAATGCAAGTTCGAGTCTAATTCTTGGCACTTGTGTCCTCGGGTAAGGCACTTTATAACCATAGTTGATCCGTCCTTTAGATGGGACAGTAAGCCATAGGTTCTGTGTGCTGTGTAATGAATGGTAAAGACCCCGGGATACTTATCGTGAAAGAGAGAGAGAGAGAGAGGGCGTTTGTGCCACAGTGTTTCGTCGGCAGTTGGCTGCAGATTTAAATACCATTCAATCATTGGTAGGTGCCATTTCAATTGCTAGGAACCTCTGGAAGACAGTGTTCCGCTTAGAGGCTTCCCCAGGATAAAGAACAAACAAATAAATAAAAATAAATAAATAAATAAATAAATAGGAGTCGCTGGATATCATCATGATACCCTGACCTTTTTATTACGCTCTTCTATTGACAGTAAGAATCTGGGACATCAGGCCATTTGCACCTCAGGAGAGGTGTGTGAAACTATTCCAAGGTGCACAACACAACTTTGAGCAGGTGGGTACTGTACTCTAGCAGAGTAGTTGACTTGTCTTCTGTTTGGTTTAAAAATGCTATAAAGCCATTTTTCGGGCTTTAACGTTTACTCACACATGCTGGTGTTGTAAATTGCTGAGACTTTATTTAGAAAAGTTACTGCTGGATTGTGCCATGGACGAACCTGGCACCAAACATTGGTGTCAAGTTTGGTTTGTCAATTTTTATGTTCGAAATTGATTGCTGCCTGATGGGCAATACCGGTAGTTCATCAGTGAATAATCATCTGGTATTGTTTCCGCTAGAATCTCCTGCGATGTGCCTGGTCTCCCGACGGCAGTAAGGTTGCGTCGGGCTCCGCCGATCGCTACGTCTTCGTCTGGGATACGACGTCACGGCGCATCCTGTACAAACTCCCCGGTCATTCCGGATCGGTCAATGATGTCGCTTTCCATCCCAAGGAGCCAATCGGTAAGTTTCATTTTGCAAAACCCCTGCAGAGCAATCAACAAACGTTCGCAATAATTACAAATACTTTTCCTTTCCAGTAATTTTATTTTCGAGTTGGAGCTCACAATTATCCTTTTTTTTGGTTTTTGCTTTGTTTTATTTTCAGTCCTGTCCTGCTCTAGCGACAAGCAGATTTACCTTGGGGAGATCATGTGATGGATGGCAGCCAGCAAAAACAACAGGTCACCGCCATGCAATGCACATGTGTTAAAGAGGAAGTGCCGTACTGGAAAAATTCTTTTCGGAAAATGGATCAAAATGAAGTGAAAACAACTACCGTGCCTGATTTTTGCTAGATGTGATGTCATAGGATGTACTCAGTGACTTGTGATGTCATGGGAGTTGTAGGCTGCCCTCGTTGGCAATATTTAGACCAGTGGGGAAGAAAACTACTACATACACAAATCATATTTTATTGGCCTAATATTACCACTCTCCAAAACAAATCAGTAGTTGAATGTACAAAAAGATATCTATAATTGTACATGTAACTTGTTTCATGTGTGTACTCACTATTGTATCCCGAAAAATAAAATACTAAACTCAAACTACGTCCAGGATAAAACAAAAGAATAAACTGGCAAACTAGTCTTGTGTGTTCTGGTTATTAATGTTGGCACATTTTGGTGCTGTTGTACTAAACGTATTATTTCTTCCCGCTCCAAGCGAGAAAGTGTAATATCGCTAAAAGATTTTAATACTTTGTAAATAAACCTCTGTAACTAGTGGTTTTAATAAATGGCGTACAATTTTACACGTATGTATCAGTTAGTTGTTCAGCTGATTTTGGATGATCAAGATTTTTTGATGGATCTGTCTATTTTGGGACCAGTTCGAAGTTTTAGACAAAATGTGTTGCGGTCAAATTTCTGTCTCTTTAAAGATGAACTGTCCGTTTTCAAACCGATTTTACCCCACAAAACAACCTGAAATGTGGAATTGATAATTTGATATATGGCATAAAATAAATCCATGCAACCCTGTCTGTGGCTTTTTCCCCCCTGCAATGTATTATTTTAAAGCTATTAATAACAAGGTGAAATCGGTCTGAAATTGGACAATTACATCTTTGATGTTTCCTGTGATATTTTATTATAATTATGTTTATGATTTTCTTAATGATTTATGCTATACATGTTATTACTTTTCTTTGCTTTTTTTCGCGTTTCTTGAGGATTGTAAATAAACTGCCAGAAGCAGTACAGTCTTTTTGATTACGTTGAAATTATTTTTTTGATTGTGTGGTTTTTTAGGTCGCCTTGATTGGGTGGCCTTAACTGTAGTCTTGGTTCAAGACTCTCCTATATTCCACGATCCATCGCCACAAGAGGGCGCGCCGAATCCGCTATAGCAGGTGGCTGTCTGGTCCCGGATTCGAATCCCGTCCAGTATACATAATAAGAGGGCCCTCAGAAACAATAGAGGAAGCATCTTCCTGATGGTGAACTGAGTACCCTGTTCCTAAAGTCTAGTTCCACTCTCACCTCGGTTCTTTATTAAGTTCTTTATCAATTATTTCTCATCATATTTATTTGAAATCTACTTGCAGCGTTTGTAAGGTTGGGAAAGCGTTTTTTTTTAACGCGTAAATTGATATTCATTTCCAGAAGAAAAAAAGCAAAGATTAAAAAAAAAAGTGTTTAGCGTATTCTCCTTTTCTCTCCACAAATCTCTAAAGAGAAACGGAAATCCGAGGTTCTAAAAACACAATTATTGGCGAGTCCAGGAAATCTTTAAAAAATAAAATCTCTCAGCCAGGCGGACGTAAGAAAGCGCCGCCTAATTCCTCTTTTTTAAAGACAGGACGCTAAACATGTTTTTTTTACTTGACCTAACCAGTCTTTTTCTTAGTACAGTACCGGCGTGTCGTCATTAATTGGCCAATTTGTACCCGGCATGGCGGGAAATTATAATTGCTATTTTTTATTTAATAAAGTTACACATATTATACTAATTATTAATTTTGAAAGTCATCAGAGATGTTGACCTGTCGGCCTATATAATTTATTTCGATAGATCATTGCGTTATCGCACTATACAAACGTGTGTTGGCACACAAAGCTAATTCAACGAAGTACTTCTGGTGATAATATTCTGTTCTCTTAATGTTTAATGGCAGAGCAATTTGCTTGATTAAACTGATATTTTATTCATGATGGCGAATGTGTTTAATAACTCCGTCTCGTATACAGCGGCGTCATGAACGCGGTGGCCGTGTGTCAGATGCACAGTGTACGGGGCGGGAAAGATTGCTCTTGCCCAGATATGCGATAATTGTTTACAGCCGGCACGTATAATTTTTCAAAATTAATGTGATAACATTCTAACTAGTCACACTGTATATTGAGCTCTACCAATATTTATTGGAGAAGGGGTTGGGAGGGAGAGGCAAGGGAAGGAATAGGGGAGGATATAATAGGCGCCTCCTCCCCGTCCTTCCCCCGCCCACAATAAACATTGGTTATGGTATAGTAGCTATAATACGCACGTTATCCCATTTGAGGAAACAATTGCAGCCGGCCCTAGCTACGAAGGCTGCTGATTGAAATTGGAATGAAGAATGAGCATCGCAATACCTTATAATTGATAACGGTAGCGAGGGAAACGTCATGGTCGGTTGCCTCGGATGGAGTCCGTGGATCATTAAATGATTGGTTTCGTGGAGAGTGCAACCTTTCGAAGCTGATAATTTACGCTGTCAAACTAAGAAACGACCTACTCACATATACTTATGTTTGTAGCCGATCTGAGGGCGATCCAGATTATTTTTTGATAACCCCCTATACAAGTTTCTCAATCATGACCTCAAGGAAGTCAGAGCAGCCTTTAGCTGTCGTCCAATGTTATTTAAAATTCGAAATAATTATATTGACAATTTTGACACAAAAGTCAAAACGTCATGTATGGCTGCACTGTGCGGAAGTTGTTGCGAAACATAGGCTTGCACATATATTTATACTAATATTTATACTTATACATTTTTTTCAGACAGGGTCTGGGGTTGTAAAACAGACCACTTCCCTGAAGAATTAGAATGTAATTGACACAACATTTCACAACACAATATAATTATGAGAATGTAACAAATATATAGCATTCGAGGTTAATTCGTGAAATTGAGGTTAAAATTTCAATGGTATCGTTTCAAAAGGGGGCGTTTTTTATTCGTGCGCTGCTCGTGAGCTTTAGGAAAAATTCGCGCAACGGCCGTGCTGACTTCACAAGCCGCCGAGCCGACCTACATTTTCACGGCGGCAGAACGCTCGCTTTGTTGACTCCTTCAATAGAGTACAACAAAAACGAGTGGCGGCTCAATATTCTATAACAATGGTTCACCGTCGTATCTAATAATATCCTTCAAAGTACAGACAGCCGAACTACTCTAGGTCTATTGTGCGATGTTTGAACGCCATAAACACACGAATGGCAATAATTGGGTATAGTTAATTGAGTGACAAATTGAAATGAAATCAATTTATTACGTTGGATTAATCGCGCTGTCATTTCAGTCGGTAGTGTACTAGTGAGGCGGCAGCGTGGGCGGCGGTTGCCGAAGCTTTTTGGACGATTACGCCTGACTCTGCAAAAAGTCCAGGGAGGTGTCGTTTTACATATACATTGCCTGTATGGCTGCACGGATCAACCGCAGTTTCAATAAATAATAATAATGATGTTCCCAAATGCACTATCATTACGAACATTTAAAGGAGAAGTTTCCCCACCGATATTCTGTTTGTGATCATGTACCTCATATACAATAACAGCAATATTGATGCCCAAAATTGATAAAACTTGCCTTTGGAGTAAGGGAAGAGCGTCAGTCAAAGTCGGTTGTACTACCAGCTATTCTCATTCTACGGACGCCGCCATAACTATATTAATATCTTCGAAGCTCCGAAATCGTCCCCCCCCCGCGAAGATCTGACGTCACACCCGAACAACAAGGCTCTGACGATTTTGGCCAGCGCACGCCCAGCACGCGGAGTTTGTGTACAAACACACGGGAAAATGGTGTACTTTTTAAATTTGTGAAGTATATATTCATAGTAAAATATTATAACATTTAAACTTGTATTACTTTTGGGAACGTAAAGTTATTTAAATATTATAAATGCGATTTTTACCGCGTTGTTCGAGATTGGCTGCGCCCATCGCCCTTTGCGGTGCACCGTAAGCGACTGAAAACTATTAAGAAAAGTAACGGGCATAAAACAGCAATTTTCTAAACAAAGAGTCATTTCGACGTGCTTGGAATGAAGTTTAACGTTGTGTTGACATGTATAATGGGGAAAGTTCCCCTTTAAGTAATTATGCTGATTAGCCCTAAGGCTACTTCAAACTAGCAGCCTAAATTAAGCTAACGCAGTGATGTGTCTCCCGCTCGGGCTAGCAACCCGAACATTTAACTGTGCCCACACTCTCCTATAGAGAACAACCTATAGGGGGAGGGGGGCACTGGGACTAGAAGGGCACCCATTTGGGATCCAAATTTGTACCTGTCAGATCTGCCTTTATACTTTTGCTATTTTGCTAACTAATTGGCTCCATGTTAGCCCCTACCTACAAATTACCAGAACAGGCCATGAATTGTATGCAATACAACATTCCCATTGAGGCACGAGAGGGCTTGCGTTAAAAATCGTTCCCTTGATTGCTTTTTTTGGCGCGAGGTTGAGCGAAAACGTTTAACCAATCACTTCGCAGGACCAATAACAAATTCAATCAAGGACGATTCGATGGTGTATACGTACGTGTACGTGTGTGCAGCTGGGTTGCAGGCGCGTACGCTGACTAGCCGATGGGCGTGGCCTGTGGAACCTGTTGCTAGTAGTATAGTAAATAGTGCAGCTTCTCAACTCAATTTAGATTACAAGGGTGTGTTTGTCATAAAGCCACTAACTAGGCATATTAATAAAATAAAGAACCGGTGGGGATAAACACTGCAGAATACGTTAGATTATTTTAACGACGACGAGTAAAGCTAGCCAAATTTGCCATTAGTGCCGTCACTGTACAGTCGACGAGAACTCTGTCTATAGATGGCTGTTAACGTACCCCTCCGGTTACCAAGGTGAGTACGAACTAGGAGAAACTGCCAGAAATAATATACGGAAACAAAAAAAAAAGAGTCTCATTTTGTTTTAAACTTTCAAACGGTACTAAACTAAAGTAGGGTGTTGATTTTTGTTCGGCGTACCGTCCTATTTTTGACCGATTTCACTCTTGAGAAATAATTATATGCGTTCGGTTGATAAATTCTGTAGATTAGCTTTAAAATGATATATCGCACGAAACTAAAACCCATCCCCCAAAAAACGAAGTATTTTCTTGTCAAAATTCATTTATTGGCTTGCAGCAATAGTTCACAGTTGGTTATTACGAAAAAAATTTATGCGAGTGTACCTCTCCGTGGATGGATTTTCGTGCCGTCATTTAAGCAAATAACAAGAATGAACCTATACCCAAAATCGGACAGTGTATCGGAAACAAACTGTCACATTTTTGTATTTGATATTTGACTTCGTCGTGAATGCCTGCCTGGCGATGTGTTTGTCGGCATGCCATCTGCTTAACTAGCCGTTCTTAATTAGCGTCGGTTCGATCACAGTCGGTGACATCCGGCTGATCAAATCTTTTCGCACTTTTCAGGGAAAATATCCTAGTATAGTAGTAGTAGTAGTAGTAGTAGTAGTAGTAGTATGTATTGATTTCAATACATTGTTGCTATAGATAACATTATTCCAGTGTTTTTACGCATCTTAACCCTCTCGCTACCAATGGCGACTATAGTCGACAGGAATGTATACCACGTATACCAGTCAATATTATGTAATTCTATTATGAATAGCATACAATGTGTAATTTTAGCCGGTTCTCGCTAGCCTTATTCTGAAAACAGTTTGGTAGCAAAAGGGTTAATTGATTATAAATAATTAGAACTTGTGATAATATATCGACATCGTTGGAGACAATCATATACAATTTAATATTTCGCTTGTTAGTGATCAGACAAATTTAACCGCGTGACTTATCTGGAACAGAATTTGTTTGGGTAAGTCACGTGACTCTACTGCTTTTGTTTTTTCAACACGAGAACTAAAACAAATGTAGGCCATGGTTAGGCATATATTCTATAAATGTAAACGTGTATTTTATAACATCTTGCTACTCTGCGTCGGTTTCCTCTTTCTGCTTAGCAAATACCTTTAAATTAATGTGTAAGTAGTATTTATGGAAAATATCCTGCGACGCTAAGTTGAAATGGCTTACTTATATTCCATGTCTATTACATTATTTCTGAGTTGAAACCAATCCATAATTAGGGTTATTATTTATATTATGTGCTCGTGAAACAGGACGAATTTGGTTCTATCAACTGTTTTAACATTATTTAGATTGGTATGGTATTATATGTGGAGTCGTTTAGCTTGCCGTTACGGGCTGTGTCGTGGACCAGAATAATTGTGGCTATGCTCACCACTGGTGGGTACGTATCGTGAGGGGAAGAAGCTACTGTTTTTAATTGGGGTAGAACAAATCCAAGGACTGGGGAAAACCTATACGTAGTTAAGTCATTAGGACCAAAATACCTAATTCACACGTCAGCCCCAGATTCGAACCAGTGGTGACGGTAACGGTAACACTTCCCCAAACCAGAAAAAAAACCAAGGAAATGGATTGATAGCGTTTTAGGGCCAAACTCTTCGTTAATGCTCATAATTATTATTCAACTTTTCACCTTAAGTTATAAACGGTACACTATATGATCGCGTCTAGAACAACTGGACAGTCTTATTTCGCCACTAGAGCTCCAACTAGTTTTGAAAGTATCATACTTAAAACCTACTTTAAAAAGTATTTAACCGTATATTGTGTAACCGTTACGGTACGTGCCGTGCCTTTTTTATATGTTTCGCACTATGATGCTTTCAGCGCGTAGAGGGATACGTTCGCAGAGAACGTTCTCACCCCATCCGTTCTCCACACCCAATCGCGTCTCATGCACCAACCCCACACCAGACCCACCTAAGACACCACTGCCTTCCACCACGCCCACCCTTCCCCACCCCACTCAACCAACCTCACATCTCCCGGCCAACCTTATACACCACCCACCTAACCAACCACACATCATCCCAACCCCCACCTCACGCCACACCATACCACACCCCCACCCACCCCTGTATTGGGTACATTATTAGCCGCATCCTCAGCGAACAATTTCACCGTCGAGTTTCACTTTGTAGATTTAATTCGTTTGAGGTTGGCGGTCCGTTGCTCTAAATATCATTCCAGGTCCGCGCGGCCGCGTGCAGAGGGTTCGCTATACCGTCTAAGATCCCCGGAGAACTGTACTAGCTCGCATCTCCTCCACGGGTGACTGACCAGAATGACATCGTTAGACTGATTTCGTTCCGCATGTTGGGCTCTTGCCGGCTTATACACCGCACACAATACACCTGTGTACACCCTATCAGCGATTTTAAATTGATCATTTTGTCGTTTAGCGAACCAGCATGTGAGAGTACTTGACAAAATAACCGAACAGAGTATTATGTTAAAATTGTTAGTCATTATTGAGTATGCTAAAATAATGTTATTTCTTTCAAACTTCGAAACTACGCATTCGACATTTATTTGTCATAATATGTTTTTGTATACGTGCCCATCCTTGACTTTATTGTTTGGAAACTTTCAAATTGTCATGGTTGGATCAGCGAGCCTGTACGATTTCTGATTGCCTACATGGTTAACACATGCACGAGGAGCTGGACAGGGTGTAAAATTAGACCTTAACGTCTGGACCTTTACTACCCGTGACACGGATGACCTTAACCGTGACCTAATCACGTGACCTTAATAATGGCCTCAATAATGAGTTCGGCGACATCGAAAACCCATTGAAAAAGGCGCGACTACAAGGATTTTCTGGTTAGCCGCCATTGGGAAAGGCCGCCCCGTTTTTAGATATCAAAACTTTCTTCACAGAAAATGAATACAGAATTTAGGTATTTTACCCAACTATATATCCGGGTACATTACGTTGATATGGCTCGAATGTTGGTCCTAATGTCTCTAGCAGAAATAGCCTTTTGAGCACGGCATACGTTTTCTTAATTAATATTAATATTCTGCTGTGTTTTTAGATATCCGCAATGGCAACGTGCTATTCCAACGACGACCCCGTCGTATTTTC
Organism: Pteraster tesselatus; assembly: GCA_032273685.1. NCBI lineage: Eukaryota > Metazoa > Echinodermata > Asteroidea > Velatida > Pterasteridae > Pteraster > Pteraster tesselatus. The sequence goes on from JAVCKS010047224.1 coordinate 21,153, forward strand.
CTCCGAGACCGCCTGCGGGAACACCATTACCCTTGGCACCTTTAAGTGTCGTTCGCTTGGCAAACGGCGCCCCCTTCGCCCCAACCCATCCATTTTCGGTCCCGGGGTATCCGAGTGTCCGAGTTCCCATACCAGTGCAGCAGCTCACGGCACCGCACTCCACGCATTTGCCCTCATCGACACCTGCGGTCGGCGGCACGACTCCGTCTGGCGGCGGCACCGTCAAGATGGAGCCACTCGCACGGATGAACTGCGGACCCACTGGCGCTCTGTTCTACCACCACGCCAAGCCGTTCGGCGGCGGAGCTGTAATTCGACAACCGCCCCTTGTTTACGACTTCACACCCGCAGAGCTCGACAGTGTCCTGTACGGTTACGTGAGTGACAGAATCGACGGCAACATTCGGCACCACCAATGCGCTCTACGCTGCGCAATGTCCGGTCTGCAAATACATGAAATAGGTACTATACCAAAAATCGTGTAACACAACGATCGGAATTAAGAGCAAGATCACACGTTCAGTAACCGAGTTGGCGTTAATAGCACTTTACAAAATCTCGGTGTTGCGACTTCATGACCTACCTAACACTTGATGGCGCCCTTGCCCGTGGTTACCATTATGCAGGCTGTATCGCTGATTGTTGTGGTTCACGATCTTTGGCACACTTAGATTACCTCACTGGTACCTCAGTGTTTCTTGGTTTAGAACTACATGTATAGTGTATTAATATTCATATTTCACCCAAACCACTATCATTGTACGAAGCATATGCAACATTAATACAGTTGATAAAGATGAGACATTAAAACAGTTTTAAGACAACTATAGTAGAAAACGGACACTGCTAAAAGAAATCATAAAATAAGCTTGCAATCCAGCAACAACATCAACAATAATATCAGCATCATCAGCAATAACCACATCAACAACAAAAGTATCAACTTTTGTCCTTTTGTCGGAAATGAAAACAAAATGTTGGACAGGTGGACCGATCTCCCGTTTTGGCTCTATTTACGGAGAAAACAAAATATGTTCATATCTGGACAGTTTCTTTCTCGAGCCAAATATATTTTTTAAATAATTACAAGTCATAACATTTAAAAATACTTCATATCAAAAGCTGTCTCGGCAATGTTGAGAAAATGATAACAATTCATAATGTCACGCACGTGGGTAATAAAACTGAATTTGTGAAAGAGGGTGAATATTTTAATTAAAAGCCCCAGGGTTAGAGGAGTATTACGACAGTGAAGCTTTGTTCATCGTCGTCGTCGTCATCAGTCGGGTGATGTGGGGGTAATGTAGGTAGTAGACAAGACCGACTGCAGATGCAGACAAGAGCAATTTTAAAGATGTACTGTCCCCGATGTCACAGTACGATTTCACACTGAGAAATAATGTTAAATGTTGAGTCGTTAATATTAGATTTACGGCGCAGAAAAAAACTATCTATGGATAGTTATCGCATGCCAGGCGATAATTTATGAGACAAGATGATATATACGCTGGATGGATTTCGTTTCGTGGTATAAATATTATTTTAGAAGGTGATGACAAGGGCAGACCGAATTATCAATTCAACATTTTAAAATCATTTGAAATTGGTTTGATATCAGATGGTACATCTTTAATGTGCTAATGTAGCGGCTCTGCTTATCGCAGAACAATGCTGCTCTAAATTAGGAGTCACTTTATCCCAGCTGCAAGATAAGAGACACTGCCGATTAGGTTGACAATGTTTTTAGACATTGAAGTAGATCTTTGATCAGACAATGGTTCCGAACCATCCCACACTACCAAACCCACCCCACACCCCTGCCGCCTTCCGTCTAGATCTAAGAAGAAAAATACTTTAAAATGGTCACATTTTAAATAAGTCAATAAGTCAAATTGTACATGCTATACAACCGTGCATATACACGGACGAAAGCAACAACAAGACTTATTTTTTCCCTGCACTACGTCCAGAAGCTGCACGAGCAGCGCCTAATAGACTTCAATTTGAACCAAACTATAGATTTCAATGTGGATATCTGAGCGTGGGCGAGCCTCGCGGATAAGAAGGCAATAAGCTGTTAACCTTGCGGCTTGTTTCACGGTTTAGAGAAGTGACCCGGCTCGCTCGGAAAATTACAGTTGGCTATTAAAAGCTGTGACTACGCAGGCAAAAACAAATGACCAAGCGGTCAACCGGTGGTACACGGATGGCGCAATTTGTTCGACCGTAAAGATTCCATGAAACCCCCTCAGTAAAAACCCGATCAGACCCAAACTTGATCATGTTGTATAGCTTCTATATAACCGCGTACACCCCCAAAAAAATACAGTTGAAATAATGGTTGGTAGTGTACAACATGTCTATAGAAGTTTACCCCCGGGGACATTAGAGTGCTTAGGCTCAAAAAGTCACATCGCCGCCGAGCGCGTATAGGTGCGTTTTGGGGCTCTAACTTCGTGGGTACTCCCGCCTCTCTATATCGGTAACTTATGTAGGCTCCAGATTTACAGACCCATGCGGCGACTAATAACGTGTACGTGTACGTATTGAACTCGCTCCATTGCAGCGTACGAAAGGCTATAGGCTAGGCGTACCAGGTGCGTCATGTTATAGCGTTGCGCGATTAGAAGAGGTGTGTATTGTGCAGACGCTAACGCAAAATCACCATTGTCAGTCAGTTACACATCTCTCTATCAGGGTTACTCTATTGATCTTCTACGCGCTTGGGGGCATTTGTGATTCCACCATCGGGACGCTGCGATTATGTGTTATCAGTTGCCCTATCGATATAATTTGCATATTATGTTAAAAACCAAGTTCTACATAGCCCAGTTTATAATTAAAACTATACCCACCGTAGAGCATGCGGCTCCGGTGTTTGTGTTTTTTATTATTATTCTTACAACAAAGACAGAACACATTCATTTTTAATTAACTCCTAAGGTTCGACAGCTGTTCTGAATATGTAAAAATATATATACATGTTCATGCATATTATCTAACCTGGAGGCTACCCGATGAAATGCACAGGGATCATATGCAAATGTGTCTGGCAAATTCAATTGGGAAAAAGCTGCTGTTGCAACGGAATTAGAACATAATAGTTGATCGGAAAGTGAGTCACAAGGGTGTGAAACCTTTATTTGAGTTATGTATATTTCGCTGGAGCGAGCCCTTCAGTACCAGCTTTATTTTGTATGTGTTGGACACCTGCTGCACTTACTGTTCAAATGTTATCATTATATACAAAAAAAACTATCGGATGAGGATGTGTGGACATTCTTAGAGCACAGGGGAGGATGTGTGTAAAGTCTTAGATAGATTATAACATAATTCAAATGAAGGGATCACCGACAAGTGACTCATTTTCACAGAGGCGGTAGCATTTGCTCTCATTCCACGGATTGCCGACTTTGTCTTTCGTGCGCTTGGATTATAGGCTGTTCGATTAGGCCACAGTTTTTCACCCACCACATCACGCAGTATACAGTACGTACCTTGTTCGCAACTTTTTGTTCTATACGCAATATCACGTGAAATCAACGGGAGACTGTTCTAGAGAGTCTAGTGCTCCATGAACATTCTTGTGAAGGTGCAACAACAGCAGTAGTTTTAGCGCCCTTAATTTCTCCCTCAATGTCAGGGGTTAATGGCTCGTCACGTACCCCCTATACACAGTGTCAGATCGATCATAGTGTTTGAGGCTAGTTGGAAGCGAAATTTTACAATTCTATAATACTCTAGCACATTCTATGGCTCATTTGGTAATGATTTAAGAATTTGCCGAAACCGTCATTGTTATATAGATGATTGTAATTCTTCCATTAAAAGAGAAGGGGTTGTGACTGGCTCCAATGAAAACAACTACGTTTCGTGGGTACTGTATCATCCAAATGGTCCAATGTCAATCATTCAGTTTGAAGAGGGCCACAACAGGAACAATAACAAGAACAACAAGAACAACAATAACAAGAACAACAAGAACAACAACAACAACAACAATAACCATAACAACAACAACAGCGACGAGGACGACTACGACGACAACAAAAACAACCTAACCTATTCAATCTTTGGTTTTTATTTCAGGGCAGCATGCTGAAAACTGGACAGTTTTAAGCAATTTTCTAAAGCTTCAAAACATTATTATTATTCTTTTTAATTAAATCTCGTACTAGACAGCTGCATTTCTGCTCATGTTTTATACTGGTGCCATGTGGGTTGACTTTATTAACTGAAGCTCGATTCCAGAATACTCTCAATTTGCATAATACCAGTTTTTCAATTTCTCGTTCCGGTAAAACGGCCAGCCGTTGATAATCTTGCCTACGTGTGTCGTTTCCCCTATATTCTGTTTGGTAGGCAGATGCAGCACTTTAAGCCGATCAATGATTCTTTGTTGTCATTTTTATTGAGGGGGGGGGGGGGGGGGGGGGGGGGGGGGGGGGGGGGGGGGGGGGGGGGGGGGGGGGGGGGGGGGGGGGGGG